>DWMG01000394.1:0-20188 GCA_018244855.1 Elbella merops
ACTTAAACCCAGGGCCTGAAGATCAGCAGTCGTGTTTGTAACCACGCAACCGACGGGGTAGTCAAACGTAATGATGATAAAAAAAAACTCATAATAGTCAAAGTAAGATGTGCAGAAGCTTACGTAGCACAATGAAATCTCGGAATACATGAGCAAGCAAATCTGTGCTAAACGTTATATGTACTGCTAGTGGATGGTGGCCCGGCGTTCATAAAGTTCGGAGCAATGCCACAATATAGCTGCAGACGACGCGACATGTGATGGTCATTCGAGTGTAAACAACGTTCATAGATACCACTGTTATGCAAAATACGAGTTCAAATTGCACAGCACAAGTATCGTTATTACGGAATGCGAAAGCGTATCTAAAGCTGTATTATTCCACTGGGTCATTGTACCGAGGCACGTTGAGGCGCGACAATCGGGGTATTTACGAATTCGTTTTTTAACGCAGCGTACACAGAGAAAAATAAAAAAGAGAGAGCGAAAATCAGCAAAAAGATATGATGAAATAAACAATGCCCGTGAGCTCAGGTAAAATGTGATTGCAGATATAAAGAAAATGAGGACCTTGTTCACAGGATTTGAATGGAAAGACCGTAAGGCAGTGTTGCGACCAACGGCTGAGGGTTATCACAGAAAAGAACCAACAAGGTACCGAATAATGATAAGTCGGGTGGATTAGACTCTCGTTTGCATACTCATTGAAATAATATTCATCATCATCATCAGATAATAATAATTATAAGTGACAAAATTTTAATTATAGTGAAACCGAGTAACACAGGAAACTATCATCATCATCATCATCAGCCTATATCAGTCACTGCTGGACACAGGCCTTCCCAAAAGGGGGTCTATGCCCGTAATCTCCACGCTGGGCATGCGGGTTGGAGATCGCAGGGTACAACTTTTCGCACCACCAACGCTACTGCCCGTCGGCGGCCAGGGCATTAGCCGTGCCTATTTAGGCTGCGCTATACCGCAATCAGCCGGTCGCTAGAGCCTCGTCTGTTATAGCAAGGTGCACCGCACCACATGCAGGTGAGGTTGGCTTGGGCTCCTGAGATGGTGGTTGGAATCCCTTACACCCAAACTATCATATTGGTGTTTTGATTACGTACATGATTATTACATCAATCACTAATTTATATTCATTACACTAATGATTAGTGTAATGAATATAAATCGTGAATATTAATTTTTATTAATAATAATAATATTATTTTCCTTAAAAATCACAATTCAGGGTTAATAAGGAAAGTGAATATCTGAGGAATATCGCAACGCCTTAATTTGTTACTGTTAAATCCCATGGTATTACCATGTAGGCAACCATGTTGGTGACAACAATGCCATCCGTTAATAACCTACGAAGGGTTGAGGTGTACGTGCTCGTATAGTTAACATTACTACAATAATAAATACCTTAGGGTAATGACGTCATTATTCAAAGGTCATACAAGCGTGCTGTTCAATAAAACGCGTCAGTCGAACGCTGGAGTGTACACTGCGCGAATGATGTCACATTATAACGTTTTACAATGTACGGGCGTCTTGCCAAGCTAGTACTAGCCGTGTAAACAATGGACGCCTACGAAAGGGCGTTTGCCTGCTGTTGTTTTGTCAAAAAAAAAACTTTCGTTCCCTTCGTAAATTATTAAGCATCTTAAGTTACGTAGGGGCAGCTCCAATGTATGCATAAGGTCAATCGCGGAATTTCTAAGTAGAAAATACACATAAACTTCGATCGTGCTGTTTAAAATAAATAGAGAAAATATAAGACGATAGATACATAATATTCAATTACTAAGAAGCAACTTGGGACGCCATATTAACTGTGCTATTGAGCACATATCAATGTAGAACAATTATTTATTTACAGCTGGTCCTGAATCAAACACATAAATGCATTGTTTTATTCCTTGAAATAGCACGAGCTGGGAACAATTCCCTGATGAACATTTTAATATCTCAGGACTCGACAATCTTGGTATGCTTTTATTAAAGTTCGGAGAGCTTTAAATATATCAACTGAATGAACGCTTCAGCATAATGTTCGAAGTTGGTACGAGAGTTGAATTCTGGCAAAGTTTAAGTGTACACAAAAGCATATGGATTTGAAACGTTTTACGATAACCAGAGGAAGGAAGATGGAAATCATGGTGGTGAAATGTAATGTTGAAAATCTGATTGAAATTTTTGTTATAAAGGTATACTCGCCTATATTTGGCGGTGGATATTCGGTTGTTGACGAACTTCTGCGGCTGCACCCGGTTGACGAATATGACGCGGTTCTGCTGGTCGCCCGGCGCGCCGTCCGTGATGCCCGACGTCGTCGCCTCATCCTCATCTGTTGAATAAAAACATACACAAATACATCATCTAATACAAAAGTATAGCTACAGTCTATTGTATTTCTCACAGCTTTTCAAGTCTCTCCCAATTGTGTGCATAGACAATGACGAAAGGATAATGCACAGTATTAAATAGTTCTACCAACTCGCACTTGGCCAGCACGGCAGACTATGGCCTTAACCCTCTCAATTTGAGAGGAGACCCGTATTCCAGCAGTGGAATTGTAATGGGTTGAAAAAAAAAAAAAAAAAAAATAGTTTCTGTAATGATTCTTACGTTGCATGTTACAATATTTGAGTTTCTGAATCTGCGGTTGGCAGTTTTGTAAGACGACATGGTGCACATCAAATTCAGTCAACACGGTGTACGTATAACGCAACAGCGAATTTTATGTCCGCGTTCCTTTTTTTTGCGACTGAGTAAACAACGTTTATGATAATATTTGGATGCATGGAAACTCTCGTACATATATAGGTAATGTAAACATAATATAGCTGTAGCGTTTCTTGTATGTTAAACAGGGTTATGGAATATTTCAAAAATGTCGACCTGTTACGACCGTGTTGTTAACCGAAGCGGATAATTAATGCATTGAAAACGTTCACATGTCCAATGAGTTTAACACCGTTATAAATTAATAAGAACACGCCTCAGGTAACCTTTAGCTGGTGTTACCCAGTTTACTTACAGTACCTACTGTTGCAAAAATCATGACAATATTTTGAAAACGAAGTAAATTTTTTGCTGCTCTTTCAAATTTTTTTTCCTTTACAAGATCTGTCCCACTTTTAATTTATAACAATATTTGCGTACTTAATTTTTAAGTCTTAAATATAGCATTAACGGGTAATCCTCGTGGACTAGAAGCGTATGATCAGTCCACACGAACAACGCTTCTATGACCACCTTCGAATAGGACCAACACTAAGCATTACTAACTATACTTACCTATACAGCATTTCTATTTAACGAGCTTATAATATTAACAATTTATATTAATTAAATTAACTTACACTTCGTAACTATTACACTTCGTAACTATTAGGTACCTACTCGTGTACTATTATTATTACCTCAAAAATTGCCAATTTATCCGACTGAACTCTCGTTGATTCAAGAAGGTACGTATTTAACGGTACCTGTTCTCCAATGGAAAAGTGTTAAAAATGATCGTAGGCGTTTAATGAATAATGTAAACATACATACGACAAGCTTACCGTATATTTATTCAGTACAAAACGTTTAATCGATAGATATTAAACACTAGCTGCGTCCCGCGGTTTCACCCGCGTATAATTAAAAAGAAATCTTTGACAGACAATTTAGAGTACTTCAGCATAGATAATGTTTTTTTAGCTTTTAGTATAGTACCTACCTACCACCCCCTTCTGTAGACTTCATCATCATCAGCCTATTCCCGTCCACTGCTGGACATAGAGAAGCATATAGGCTTACTCGATGTTAATTTTGTTATCTCTTAATATATGCGTCCGAATAACATGCTGTAAAGACAAAGTTTAACTTCATACTCGTACAGTTGCCTTTAAAATGAAGTAACTTTCGTTCGCAAGAATTAATATGCTGTGCGTTTCCATTTGCTAGATGTACTAAAAAGCAATATACTACAGTGTACACTGTATTTATGTTTTTGAAACCATTAAATTAGGGCACGCATAAATGTGCTTTTTCTTCTTACTTTACGAATATCAATATTTAAGGCTATTCTGGGTAGTCTATAGCATTTGTCTGTCTACAATACAGGAAAAAATAGTCATATCTGACGGTAGTTTTAGAGATTAGCGCGAACAAACATACAAGACACAGTCAGCTTTACTATATAAATATCGATTTAGTCAAAATCAAAATATTTCTATTTGATCGTATTCGATGTGCTAATTACTATTTACGGTTAGTACATTGAATATTAAAATAAACGTCCTACTAACACAAGCATGCAACCATACACGTTTTAGTTGCGATACTGATTATTGTACCATTTCTCACTTATGTGTGATAGTTTGCATAAAACAAATTGACACTGTCACATTCTCAAAATAGACGTAAATTATATTTCAAATATAAAGTATATATACATGAGTGGCTGATTTAATATAACAGAAGAAAAATAGACTCGAAACATGGCGATACATCGTGAGCGAATATAACAAATATGAAAAAATATGAATCAAGTCGGAACATGGCGATACGTCGTGAGAGATAATAGTTATTTAGAAGATATCTAACTGTTTATGGTGCGATCGGCTCATGGCTTTGTGGTTCGTCTTTTTTTTATATTAAGCAGAGTAAATAGGCAGACGGGCCACCTTCTGGTAAGTGGTCACCGTCGCCTATGGACACTTGCATCACCCGAGGAGTGGCCAATGCTTGCCGGCTTTGAAGGAGATATTTCATACGTTGATATTTCGTCGATGATAAACATCTGTTAACATGTATCGGAAAACATAGGGTAATTCAAACTCATCACAGCGAGTTTGTCACTAAATTCGTATTTAGCAGCGCAGTGCAGTGTACTTCCGGTTCCGGAAGGTGCGGAAATTATCCTCACTAGCATTGCTCCGTACAAAACTGATTACATGTAGATCGATCAACATATTTCTCATTCGTTCGTATTCTATTGCGTCTTTATTACTATTATTATTATATTGTCACGTCAGGTCCCTTACAAGGTGGGCAGAGAGTACAGCGCGCCAAATATCTCTATCATCTTACCTTAACGTACTTCCACATTTATTTTCATAGGTACTATATTCATCAATGTTCGTTTGTATACTTGTATAGCTTTTTCATTATTCATAATCTTGAAATCTGTACAATTTAATATTAAACACTTACAGTGCATACAATTCTTACATCGTACGTATAGTTCAGAACTTTCACTAGCGCTGGATGCTTTCACTTTGAAAACGAAAGGCGGCAATAACATTAAATATGTATTTCGAAATCAGCGGCTCTTATGTTTCAAAGGATTCATTCACAACTAAATGTGTTCAAAAGGTATTCGAGTGAAGACTAAGAAATTACCAGGAGAATCAACGAGAGGAATTAAAGTAGTAGAACAAGTTAAAAAGGGTTATATCACTGGAGTTTCTGTAAATCTAGTTTAATTAGGAATGAAAATTATTCAAGAACTTCAGTTGCCAGTAAGCACTTCTTATAGAAGCTGTGATAGACTAGTCCTTTCTCCAAAGATTCTGGGTTCAAATCATAACGCGTAAAGTTTTACCTAAAAAAGTGTTTTCTGAGATTAAATATCAGTTCCTGGTGATAACTGTAGAAACAGATCACGAAAAAAGCTGAACACTTTAAAGTTCTATCTAATGTTTTCTAAGGTGTGTGAAATCTACCCACATGTATATGCCTCAAACGTAATATATTATGAAAAAACACCCGAGTCCAACCACGGAACCGACACGAATACAGTTATATACGGGCAATTAAACCTGTCCATCTATATTCAACTGCGGATATCTGATGTCAAACGAAAATTTACTGCTACCCCGAGAAATCTATTCAGATAACTCGATAATATTTGCAAATATATTTTCTTGGCCAGCGAATTTATTATGACCATCAAGGAATATGTATAGCATTATGAAATAAGATAATGTTTGCGAACACGTTATCAACACAATTTAGTTCAAAGCATATCAAACGGACTTTATAGAGGCAGTTATCGATCTCTTCGAAGGCGCATTATTCATGCCACATTGCAATATCTGGAATACTGGAAGTTCCTCGGGGGATCAATCTGATATTATGTATTACAGGAATGACATGAGTCAGATACTGTTAACCTTATACAGTTAACTTATAGAGTTGCCTACGTGTATGAATAAAACCTAGAATCGTTTACGGTGTACCTAAATTTGACAGGTTTAAATTTGACTGGTTTAAATTATACTGGTTTTTATTCAACCACTTGGTAGATAAAAATGATAGCTTTATTTGGGAGAAATGGAAGCAAAGTCGCGTGTTTGTTTGTATAATAATTGTAACGTTCTGCCATGCAGGGGTGGTGGGCAGGCAAAGGGACTTAAGCTCGTACAGCCATAAATGTTATTAAAACGATTTAATTCTATTGGGCAAGCGATTTGTATTCACGATAATTAACTTTATTTTATGCGGCTTATGAACAACATTCATCTTACATTACGAAGGAAAACAATATAAATGTGTACTATTGTTTTTCTTCGGAAGATATAAACTAAAAGGATGAAATTACGACAATTTCAGTAGTCATATATTAATATATACCAACAGATGATACTACTTCACTTTTTCCTTAAGGACGTGACTTATATTGCATGCGGCATCCTGCTGAGAAATTCCTTCTGGGAAATCGCTATTTCCGAAGGAAATGGACGACTAAAGATTAATACTGTCCAAATGAAATGCTTCTGAGATAAGTTTTGTTTTATTCATAACGTAGGTTTCGTCATTCAAAAGAATGTAGTATACGCTGAAATACGATCAACCCAGACTCCTTCAATTGTGCGTCAAATTCTTACTTATATTTAGCACTTATATTTAGCTTCAACTGATGGAAACAAGCAACATTTTGGGAGTCCGTAAAGGCCTGTAGAAGGGGCCATTATTAAAACAAGACTTCGTAAAAATATAGGCATTGTATATGTGTACGCATTTATAAAGGTTTACCTGAAGATTTTAAGAACAGTGTTATTAAACAAATCAAGGAATTATTATTAGATTATTTATTGCAACACTGTTTTTATCCATGAAACGAATTCTTCCAAAAAAGGAAGAACTGTTATTGAGATCATCATTACCACTATTATTATTACTGTTTTGACGATAATATATGTTTCCAGTTTGACATTTAGAATTACATCACATTATTTGTGGATTATTGGAATGCTGATATCGAACAAATATGTAGGTATGTAATTCCAAATTAACAAAATCTTTGTAACTCCACATATGATGAAATAAATCATATTATTGTAAGGAATATGAACAATTGTATTATAATTTCAAAAAGGTTGCCGAATGGCATGACTCACGGCTTCATTGTGCTATATCGCGTTGGCGTCACATTGTTTATAAAAACATTTTGCATATACATATATATGCACGTGTTCAGGAAAATCACCTAAGACTTTGGAGCGTTTGCTAATTATTTAGGGGCTAAAATAAGTAAAAAACAAGTGTCTAAAGCACACCGATCTTCGAAAATGTTAACTTAATTTAACCTCTATATGTAAAGTCATAAGTATAATTTAAGTATATTCATTTGAAGCTAGGATTTTATATTTATTGGTCCCTCGACAGTCCGATTTTCCTACTTCATACGAGTATGTTTTAAGATGATTTTATTCATTATTAACGATTTAAAAAAAATATGGAATGCCGACTAGGCCTGTCTAAACAAGTTCTAAGAATTTAAACTGCAGACACAACACACGTCACTAAGAATATTTATGTACTGGCAACACTTCTGTCTATAATTCTGCATAGTGTTCTCTAAATAGTGCGATAATCTAAGCATCATTGATAGGATTTGGTACAGTACTTTTCAATTGTACGTTAATATCCATAAAGAGTAACACAGTCACAAAAGATGCCATGCCATGAAAAACTTAAATCGTTTAATATCAAGGTACAGCCACGAAAGAGGATAAAATAGTCTATCATCATCATCATCAGCCTATCTCAGTCCACTGCTGGACATAGGCATAAAATAGTCTATGTCGTCGGTTATATCATACGTAATATGTCGTATCTATAAAATACGATTACGATAATTTCATTTTAATTAAACTCCGCACAGTAATATATTCAGATAACGTTCTGTCATATGGATTACGTCGATGGCGTCTGTTATTATGTGGTTATGTCGCAGGGGAGGATCAACTTCCCGCGCTTTTCATTTTTTTTTTTTAATATTGTTTAATGGTAGGTCGCAATGAAGACATGCATTGGTTAGGTAACCATTCGGACACGAGACCTTGCGAACACGAAGATGGCGCAAGTGACGTAAGCTCTCCTTTCTTGTAACCATTAACAGTTTGCTAGGCCTTGGCGTTGTTATTCTATCCTTGACAAGTATCAAGTATATAAATATACGGATACTATCTTCGTATATGTTTCCTGTTTTAACTGTAACAGCCAAGTGATCGAATCAGCTGTTTAATTGCGCGACTGACTAGCCCTTTCATTGACCAATGTCAGTCAACCACAAGTCCAATTTTGTAGTTGAATCATTATGGCATGTAGAATGGTTACCATTATCATGGTTGATTAATAAGCCACCATAATGTAAATTAGTTTCTGCGCCAAGGCGGCCCTAGTTTTATTTTGTTCGCAAAATGGCGTCTACGGCAGGTGTTTTTATCGGTGCGAGTTGTTTTGTCGTGAAAAAATAATCAAAATGAGTTCCCCCTGTTATTTTGAAGTCACAAATAATTAAGTTATCTACGAGCGATTCAAGTAAGATAAAATTTGGAAGAAAACTGCGGTGACTTACGTAAAATTATTTAATACATCAAATATGTCTTTTTAATTTCGATCTAAGAATAAACATAATCAAGAAATTACAAAAGTTTTTTTTTTATTTCTTTCAATAAATAATGTTTACTATAGGACATTCACATTTAACTAGTTGGCTGAGTGTTCAATATCTACTGTTAAACCCTTTGTTCAGCAACTCTGCAACTCGACCAATTGACATTAGACGTGTGAGTGAATGGCGTTGTTCAATTAAACGGCTAGCCGCACAATTGAACGGCCATTTCAATCATTTGGTTGTGACATTTACATATATTCTGTGATAAAGTACCCGAAAACAGTTCAGCATACTCATCGAATCATCATCAGAAAATTGACATTTCCGTAACTAAATCCCAAGCAAAGGACTACGCTACTTTCAATATGACCCGATGTACAGCTTCTCATACTGCCGTCATACTAAAAAAATGGTATTTCATAACAGCGGCTTAAAACGTGCTTAAGCATCCGTTCTTCCACTTTTGTTCGCGTTTCCACAAAGCGACGTTCAAAAAATTATTTTCGAATTGGACGCTGATGGCGAGAAATGCACATAATGGAGCTGATAACTCTTCCCTTCACGCGTTAGATGCATAGCTGTAAGTGTATTTTAGTAGTAATGCTTCGTGTATAGATCTTGATAAGGTATATCACGTAAAATCACGCCAGCATCTACCGGAAGAAGTTAGCAGAGGAGTGTAGTACAGTCCCACGTTTAACCAGCTACATTATATATCCCATCCTGGCATAGGTGGTGACTCTATTGACAAAAACCGGACACGAAAAAGGTTCTTAAAAAAGGAATGAAAAGAGCTCTCCTTCAGGGCGTGCACAGCATTGGCAATTCGTAGAATCGTTTCTTCCGTACACAACCACATATGCAAATAAATGTTCATAAAATTACCTACTGGACAAGCAAAGCATTACGTAATGGACAAGCTGTAGTAAAATTAATTTGTTACAAGATTCACTTTATGTTAAAAGTCTTGTCATTGTCGGCCATTATTCAATTTGCAGTATTTTACATACTGGCACTAATTATAATTTATACAGTGACGATACTCGAACAAAACATATTTAAGTACCAATCGGAATTTTTTTATTACATATTATGAGAATGCACGCGGCTCATTATGGTCAATTTAAATGTGAAAAATATGGTAACATTTGTTACAATACGGCCAGAGATGCCAAGCCGGTGTTGCAGCATTCAATGAATAAAAATTCAGTAGGCATAATTTCCATTTTTTTTTTCCAAAATGTACCATAAAACACATAAAGGTTCAGTTTATTTTAATCACGTATTAATAATCAAATTATTTTTCATGCTTTATACATTTTCAATTCTTTTGAAACACGATTAATGTCTTCATAGGTTATATTCGTGTTTTTATTTACCACGTATTCTGTAAAATAACACCGGATAATGAAAATAACAGCAATTTTTCAAAAGAAAATACCATAGCGGAACTATTAATAGTTGGAAGCTTAATCAAACAGACTTGTCTTTTATTATATTGTGGGCATATTATAGTGTGGCATATTATGATCAAGCACATTTGAATTATGACAGGAACAAATTATATAGTTCAGGAAATTGAATCCCGCCGCTCAGGATTTCCCTCGTGTAATAGCTTCTGCATAATAAGGGGAAAAGCTCAAGGCCTAACTAATAAAGTTGTTTGTTGAGTTTATTTTAGTTAGGGAGGGGTTAACTGCAATAGAGGAGCTCATCACAATGCTGGTCATCCTTAAACCTTACTTCACACTGGGTTAGAACTACGATAGACACCAAGTGAACTGTGCACAGATAGTTACTGTGTTTAGTGAAAATAAATAGCCACTTTAAAAACTTAAAAAGACTTCTGAGATAACAAAACTGAGAATATAGAATACTGAATAACTATTCTTTTTTAGCATTTGCTGTTTTTCCATCAATACCATATACATATCAAATTCAAAGACTAAAACGATTGATCTACAAATTTTATTGAAACAGCCATACCTAAATAATATTTTTAATCCAATATATAAAAGTTAAATCCAATCCATCCAATGTATAAATCATTGATAGCTTATGTAGACAACATTCAAGTCACAACATGTGTTATGCAAAGTGATGTAGCTTAGGAAGTTTAGTTTCGGTAATGAAATGTGAATGAAGACAGGTAAGACTAGATAAGTTGGTTACTCGACAGTAATATAAATAATAAACAGTTAACTAATAAACAGTTAAACTATAAACAGTTGAATACTCCACAGTAAATTTACAAACACATTGCAAATAATCTACAAAATGTTATAATATAAAAACAGTAATTAAACATATTAATAGTAGCCAAACAAATTCCACATAGAATTATCCAAAAAATGGATTAAAAAATAAACAACATCGCACTGGTAATTGCCAAAGAGATAGAGGAAGTGTAGTGAACTCACATGTTTCACCAATTATGTTTAGTCATGACAGCCCTATGACTGTCCCTTTCTTGACACTTTAACACTATTTCACAGTAATCTGAATATCACGTAACTTCACACCTGTAATCCCCGAAGAAGTAGGCAGAGGAATGGAGAGCATTCCCACGTTTCACTGGTTATGTTTACATCCCCCTATGGAATAGGTGGTGAGCCTATTGCCATGCATCGGGCACTTATCCAGACTCCAAACCACTACTAGAAAATCTAAATTAGAAAATTTTGTAGTATTCGACCCGGGAATCAAACCCGGGACCTCCCGATCGGCAGTCGCACTTGCAACCAAGACGACCAACGAGGCAGTCAATACTGTATTGTTTAAAATAGCTTTGTAAATAACCCTCTTTTTTTTTTGTAACATGTGATGGATAAAATTGGTTACTGTGGGTTATTTATAAGAGATAGACATATACAATCAAGGACGTTTTTGTAGACCTTTTAAAAAATATACAATTCTGTACCACTTTATTTTGATGTATCTCATATGGTTAGGGCAGTGTTCGCAATGTAGGCACACATAAATGTGTTCTTTACAACATCATATTACAATTTGAGACTCTCGGCTTCTCTCTACTATACATATACACACACATATATATACATACACATATATTATATATATGTATAAACCTTCTTCTTGAATCACTCTATCCATTGACAAAAACTAGATTAAAATCCATTGCATTATTTGAAAGATCTAAAAGTACAAATAGTGGCAGTGACTTCATTTAATGTGTATTATTACATAGCATTAAATGAAGAATATTTTACATTTAATGCTATCTTTTTATTGTGTAGTAACAAGGAACTACATTTATTATATTAAATTAATTATATAAGTAAAGTAATGAATTACAAAGAACAAAGTACTAAATTTATTATATTATATGAAGGATATCTGCTAAATCTAATATGGCTATTAAAAAATAGGGGTTGGTGATGGAAGGGTCAAAATTAAGGGTTGTATGTATTTTTGTATGTATTTGTGTAGTAATGCCACATCATAAAAAAATAAAAATAAAAAATTTCATCCAAAAAATTTTAAGAAAATGTTTGGGGTGAACCACCCCTATCACTTAGGGCCATGAAAAATAGATAACCTATTCTCTCAGACATACCATATATTACATATAAAATTTCACACTAATCGGTCCAGCCGTTTTGAAGGAGTATAGCAACTAACACTGTGACACAACAATTTTAAATATGTATATAGATTTATAAAAACAATTATTTAGTCGTAATAAAAACTATTGTATAAACATTCAAATAATACAAGCAAGTTGGTACAGAAATTGTAATTATAAAAAAAGGTTGATATGTTAAATTTCAAATGTCAGTTAATGAGCTTCTTTCCTGATTGAGGAGAAACAAACTAAAATTATACACAGAACCTACCACTCATTACAGCTTCATTATTAAATACTTATGAGATAGTTATAGGATTAATAAACACTTACTTATATGATTATACGTACGTACATACATGTACCGATTTAACTCATGAAAGTTACGCCGGTACATATATAATCATATGTAAAAACACTCCCGAATCCTTTAATACTTACAGATATATTCAGAGCTGGTACTGCATCTACAGAAAGTCTACGTAAGCCACTTTCGGTGATATAAAAGTCTTTGGTATCGAAATGTTCTGAACACACTGCACTTGACGTTGTTGACGACCATTCCTCTTCTCTGTTCACTGCTATCTCCCACTGCCGCCTCCTCTCCTTGTCACGAGGGAATCTAAAAAAAATATCATTTTGTAAAAAGTTTCATGCAAATGAAAAAGTCACTGACGAAATATCTGGTATAAATGTCATTAAATCATCACGACAAATCCCTTACGCGGTAGACAAATAGCCCAGAATGTCAAATCTCTACACTACAAACCTGACATGCTTCTTCAACATTCATCGTTCCATTTATACACCGGTAAAATGTATATGTACCTGTGAAATGTTATCCCGTCTTTATTCTTTGATATTTTAGCTGAAGTATTCTTGCAATTAGCAATAGAGCAGTTAACCATTGCTCTATAATAAAGTAAGTAATAAGCGAATACCCATTGTTACGATATTAGAGAAATACTGCCTTAGGAGTTTTTTTACTCATCGAATTAAAAATAATTAAATTAAATCACAAAATACTTTTAATCTGGCGGATTTTGACACTGTCAGAGTTGGGGATCAAAATAAACAAAAAGCTTCCATGAATGTTGCCATACAAGGACATTACATAAATGTAACAGAAAAAGGAAAATTGATCTTTATTTAAGCAATAAATAGGGTCTTGTATTATTACTAATTTAACTAAAAAATATTTTTAGTAATGACTATTTCAGTAAGCTTAATCATAATAATTCATATATATAACAAATTAGGCATGATAATTCATATCCGGCAAATTTTGATAAATCTATTATTTTACATCTAGATAAAAGACTATAACTAACACATACAATGGCAATAAAACGAACTTCGGGAGATAGAGGCAATGTTTGGGATATTTCTAAATACATCTTATTATTTTTTATTGATTTGGTAAGTTTTATCAACACGTCTATGATAAACAGAAGAGATAAATAAGAACATTATAGACCATTTTTAAATGCAAAAGGGCGTGTAATCTAATTTTTATTTCATAAAACAATAAAAAATAATGTTTAACAAAAATTAAGCACATGGCATTCTCCCAGCATAATACTATTCATACCGTAATTATATGTCATCCTCACCCCACTCCTATGATGGCTTCATTATTTTTTTATATTGGGAGCGGCTGGTATGACCGCCACGCCCCCATTTCACAGTTCCAATAAAGACATCCAAATTATGGGTTTGTATTTCGATTCAAATTGTTTCTGCTTGAATCGAACACTAGTGAAAAGTCAATCATTTTTTGAAGAATTTATCGATAAATAATTTTAACAATACCTTATCACATGTAAACAATAAAAAATGCACTATTTTAAATACGAATATACATATCTATTGTATTCAGCTACCTATTAATTACTAAATTATTTTACAATCCACATTTATTCTTAATTATTTATTTATTCCCAACAATGGATTTGCAGTTACTGATAACGAGGATTATTTGGAAAGTCTTAATCATGGAAATTTTTTGTCATGATTAAAGTAACAAATAAAATCACAATTAAATTTGTCTCATAAAGAAAATAATCATCATATATTTTTACATTCATTAGAAAATGCTCAGTCGAAACATTTATACCCAGTGGTTAATAATCCACTGGCAAACGAGCTTATTTTCTGAGATAGAACGCGATTTTCATTTCTTTTGAACTTTTGTTGTTTAATGATTAAATCTAAATACTATAATAACGTGCTACCAAAAAGTAGAAGCCAAATCACAAAATTTCTCTTTTTGTGCATTAAAAATGTAAGGAAAAGTGGCACGAATCAAAAACTGCCTATGTATGTGTGTGGTTTATACACAAATCGTTAGGGTAGTAGGCTGTTGACATGCTATGTATACATCAATAATTTTTTTCCACTCACTTTTGTTGAACTTCACGCCTGAATCTGAACACCCTTAAGGATGTTAAAGAAATTTTTGGAAAGCTTCAAAGATCCGCAAAGACCTCTTTTAGGTCCTAACTATTGGATCTTAGAGAAAATGGGTCTATTATTACCGGAAAACCGAGCAGCAAAATATGCTTATATTTTTTTACACGAAGTTGTAACGTTTTTCGTCGTCACGCAATACATGGAACTCTATGTTATAAGATCGAATTTGGATCTTGTCTTAACTAATTTAAAGATTTCAATGCTCAGCATAGTTTGCGTCGTAAAGGCCAACACTTTCGTATTTTGGCAAGCCCACTGGAAGCAAGTCATTCAATACGTAAATGAAGCAGATAAATATGAAAGAGATACAAGAGATCGGGCTAAAGGAAAGATACTGGACACTTACACGAAGTATTGCCGCCGGCTTCTTTATTTTTACTGGGTGTTAGTGCTTTCTACTTTCGCAACTGTGACAACAGCACCTCTAGTAAGGTATTTAACATCGGAAAATTTCCGAAAAGAAATACAATATGGAATTGAATTGTTCCCGCACATATTCAGTTCCTGGATGCCCTTTGATAAGTACCATTCGCCGGGAAGCTGGATTACTGTTTTGTGGCACACAGTACTATGTGCTTATGGTGCAGGTTCAATGGCGGCTTATGATACAACTGCTGTTATTATTATGGTGTTCTTTGGAGGAAAACTAGAACTCCTGAGAGAGCGATGCAAGCAAATGCTCGGCAGTAATGGATTGAGCATCAGTGACAAGAGTGCTGGAGAAAATATTAGTGAACTCCATAAAACGCATCTTCTTTTAATGAAGTAAGTGCAAAGCCTTCCTTATTTTAGACTGTTCTGCGCCACTCTTACTAAATATTTTACTACTTAGTTATCTAATTGTATTACTCTTCATTTCTTACTCTTTTATCGCAATAAAATGGAATTGAAACAATTTAAATTACGTAAACGTAACATCACGCCTGTAATCCCCGAAGGGGTAGGCAGAGGTGTGTAGTACACCCCCACGTTTCACCAGTTACGTTTAAGTCCCACAATGAAATAGGTGTTGAGCCTATTGCCATACACCGGGCACACATCCAGACTCCGAGTCCCTACTAGAAATTCTAAATTAGAAATATCTGATAGTACTTGATCTCGGGATTTGAACCCAGGACCACCCGAACGGCAGTCGCGCTTGCAACCACTCGACGAACGAGGCAGTCGATTTAAATTATTTATTACAGACATACCACTTGTGTTCTTCCTTCATATGCTTATATCCCTATAAAGTTTTCTTGGTTCTTTTGTAACCTTATATTTTGCCAATCTGGTTTTCAAATTCTTCAAATAAAACTTTTAAAAGAATTAGACTGGCATAAATAACTCAAATAATCTATTCGTTAAACTAGATTAGAGGTAGTTCTTCAGAGTTGACTCTCCCAATGCGCGTTTCCTGAGCTCAGTCATTTGTTACTAACTTAGTTGTTATAGAATATATTACAGGGAATCGTCTTAGCATGGCTAGCACTAAGTGTTGGAAAGTTTGGTTGCTTAGTTTTTGATGTACTCTCTAGTGATTAAGTACTTGAATCTAAGCATATTGCTAATTTGGAGATTTGGAGACATGTTAATACCCCGCTTGAGCTGCTGGATGTATATTTATCTATATAGATACGAGCATGATTTTCATTTTTATGAATGCAATATAGCAGTTTTCTTACCGTAGCACTACACAGACTACCCAGTTTTAAGTTAGGCGGCCGTGTCAGAATTGTTCCAATGCATATAAAAAGTACTGAATAGGTCACTGCAGTAAATAGAGAGCTAAGGAATTTATATGACACACATTAATGTTTTTAACAACTGGATTAGTGATTATAGTAGCTTCTAAGTATTATATTGCAAAACTTGGTCATAGCTACAGAATAATCATAATTTAGAATCTAAGCCATTATCCATTGATCTAAAGACATATCAGTATTAAGACTGTGACTTACATAACAATCTACTGGAACATCGTAAGTACGTGATAATGAAGAATAGTTTCGCTCTAGTGTTAGTCTAGACTTTTGCAAAATAGTTCTATATCACTAAGTAGATCGATGCTGTCATTAACATTTAATATGATCAGCACTGTATGTAATCCTGGCTTTTCTGGCTTGATATCTTTAAAAGATCTCCGTCAACATTCAATAACAATAACAAAAAAAATGGCTAAATATAATAATTCCCATTTATACCACTATTACAGCATCTCGTTATTTGGGTAGGACATTGATCATATCAGTTACAGTGTTAAGCAGTATCGGTAAAGAACTAAAGCGAGTGAGCTACCACGTTTCTCTAGTTACGTTTACGTCTTACCATGGTATACGAGTAGTCGATGAGCGTATTGCCACACACCATGCGCAGAACCAGGGTGTACCGCTACTATAAATTTCTTTATAATTTTAGACCCACAATGCCGTACTGGGAGGCTTTAATCTAACCTAGAAGGTTACCGGTGTTCGTAAACATAAACATTTTACTATTCATCCCTTTTATCGTTCCGTTGCTAGAAACGGGCATGTCAAACATTTATAACTTAAACATAACCTTTGCGTTGAAGATTCGTAACAATTGAATAACAAAAACAAAGCTGAAAAAAAAGGTTTACAATTTTTACATACATACTAAATACTACTTTATTAATGTGTTCAAAACAAGGACTATTATGATCCAATAAGTTCATGTAGGTAACATATGATTATAACATTCCTTTATCATTTTACCGTCATGATTGCTTTACGTGCTTTTTAAAAATAACGCATACCTGCCCGTATATTAATAGAAATAAATATAGTATTCTTATGCCCTGTGTATTTCTGTTGTATATCATAATTATTATGTGATAGACAAATAATATAAATTTTCTTACTGTCGTTTATAGAGGATAAAGTGACGACATGAATTTGAAATATCGACATTTCCTAACCATCCCATCCCGCGCGCTGTTATAAATTACATATATTTTACGATAATATTTGTAAATATTTATGCAAACACCAAATACTATATTAAATTTAATTTGATTACATATTTTTCTGTTTCAGGCACTCCAAGCTGTTCAATTCATTACTATCGCCCGTAATGTTTTTCTACTTTGTTATGTGCTCGCTGATGCTTTGTGCGAGTGCGTTTCAATTAACAGTAAGTTAAATTAAAAACACTTTTTTAATATTTCAATTGTACTTTCAATTAAATTTGTTTTTAGACTAAAATGGGCGTATATCAGCCCATTAAAATTACAATAATACAAATCTGTTTTAAATAGTCATGTTTGGATTAGATGCGGCGCAAGTTACTAATGTCAAGTTAATAATTAATTCAACAAATAGATACCTACACAATATATTGCAACTTAATAACTTTCAGATGATAGTTGTCACTTTAAGTATAGATATAAATTATATTTTTTTTTCAGACAGCTACAAGCACAGCGCAAAAACTGATAATGGCTGAATATTTCGTTTTCGGAATCGCTCAACTGTTTATATTCTGCTGGCACAGCAATGACGTTTTGGCCAAGGTTTAGAATCCATTTTGGTGTTACAATTTTATTTACACTAGTATTATTGTATAGTTCATTTCAGTAACTTTTATAACAATTCACAATTTTATCTGAGGGAGGGCGTGATCTGCTTGGTGCGGATTTGTAACCCAAATACAGAAAGACTTCCTTTTTGCAGTCACCTTTACTCTAGAGTAGACAACTGTTACTATAAATATTGTAATATGTGTAGATAAAATATGTTTATTTTGTTTATTGTTTACAGCTTAACGTGTATTTTCACAAAACAATTTAACATGTTTTTTAATACGCAATACAAGTTCGTTTAATTCTTTCAGAACGAGAAGGTAATGTTTGGTCCATACGAAAGTCAATGGTGGGCAGCGAGTGCCCGCCAAAGGAAAAGTGTACTGATGTTCGCTAGCCAGCTACGATTGGTCCACACCTACACTGCTGGACCTTTCACCAAACTAACCCTTTCCGAGTTTATCACGGTATGTTTGAGGTTAACGACCATTATAGGAAAGAAAGTTCAAGGGAAAGGTTTGAGAGAGGCAGCGGATTAGTATCTATTGTATTGTAACCTCACTGTGAACCTGTAGGACTTAATAGGGTCAGGCTATCTCAAACAGGGTAGACAGGGAGAATGGAGTACTAAATATCTCTATCCACGTTCACGTCCACGTTCAAAATTAAGTTTTAGATCACTTTTGCTTTCGACTCATAAGGTATACCTTATAATAGCTATATATAGTTATAACTATATATAGTTAGGCTACTTATAACTATATATAGTTAGGTAATTGATGTATACAGGAAAAATATTCTAACTCTTGATTTAATTTTATTTCCATTCCAAGACATGTGTCGGCCTTTTGGCGTATTCAATACTACGTTGCAATGGATATTTTATAAAGTTTTTGTTTTGCCATTACCGTGGCGTTTGCTTTTGCCATGCGTGTCATAAGCCATGCTACCAAATTCTGCTACACTATTTTTGTTTTCGACAAAAGCATCTTAAATTTAGGGTTCAGGGTTTAACTGCCGATTTCAGCAAGGTTCTTCAATCAGGATCGAAATAAAAAAATAACAGTAATATTTCACTTATTATTATAATACTACCTGATAAATAAAAAATAATATACACACTAGGACTTGACGATAAATTAGAAAATAATGTAAATGCTGTTTCAGCGCAAGTAAACTCATATCACATTACATTCGTCACGCATCTTCATGATGATGCCACGTTCCAAAGATGTAGATGAAAGTTAAGTGCCTGGCCAAAGTTACAAACTTTCTGATATTAGCACATTTAGTATTGACTCGAAATTTCATTTTGGTCAATGATGGGTCTGGCTGGCACGCAACATGGCGCAAGTCTCTGCGCACAATTCAGATAGTCTTGGCGTAATCCACGATTACACTTATTATGATTAAGACGGTTATTGATAAGTCTCATCATTGAAAGGTGTAAAAACGGCACACACTTGAGCGTCACAATCCATTAAGTTTGTTTAGAACCGTAATATCACGCCTGTAATCCCCGAAGGGGTAGACAGAGGAGTGTAGTACACTCCCACGTTTCACCAGTTACGTTTACGTCCCATGTAATAAGTGATGAGCCTATTTCCATACACCGGGCACGGATCCAGACTCGGAGTCGCTAATAGAAATTCTAAATTCGAATAATCCAATAGTACTCGACCCGGATTTGCACGCAGGACCTCCTGAT
>DWMG01000395.1:0-20155 GCA_018244855.1 Elbella merops
AGGACCTCGTACAGGTCCAAAACTAGTCGGGCCACCCCGAAAAACGTACGTGAGTTAAGCCGGTACATTTATAATCAGATTTATGAATACGTTGTAATAAAAATTTAAGATCACAATTTTATTCTATTTATTTTCCAAATTGTACCCTCTAATTTTCATTTTACGGAATCTATTTTGCAATTGCATGAAATAATAATTATGTTTTTTGCACATTTTAATATTATGGTTTTAATTAAATTTAAAACAGCTTCTATTAATACGAGTACACAGATGTAAATCATACTTAAACGAAGTCGTCACAAAATATATTTTACTTGCAATCCCCGAAATGGTAGGCAGAGAAGTGTAATGCATACCAATTATTTATATTTAAAATGCAAGATATAAGTGTCTGTTTCTGACTATCCATATCAGCACTACTAAACCGATTTTGTTGAGAGTCGGTATAAAGATCACTTGAAGCTAGGTGAAGGAATAGACTATTATTATTTTTAAGAAAGTAGCACGAAGTTGAGTGTGCGAACAAACTCAAATATAACAAACAATAACCCGTAAAAACTTGGAGTATAAAGCATAAAAATTTAAAATTGCGGGAACTATGTCCAATAGGGGAACTCTATGACAAAATGATAGAGTTCTTTTCAAAATTTATTATCCGTGAAAAAGTTTAACTGAAGAAATAACATGCATTGTAATATTGAAAATATTTGCGGTTTAAATTGCTGTTATATTTAAATATTATGAGTACATTATTTGAATTACAACAGAAAAAAATCGAGCCGTGAATATTCATGTATCTATTAACTACTCTACATAGAGTGTCAGGTTGAATTATACAACATGTTTATTAAATTTGGAAGTAATTGTTAAATGGAATAGCAATTTGTATTATTTTTCATAAAATAGTGATACGACGGGTTGTTCTTGTGGTATAATTTACCGATTTCGGCATAACGAATAAAAGACGATGGACTTAAACTTGAGTATGTATTGCTGTGTATAGTAGTTCAAACATGTTAAATAAGTCATCATACAACTTTTATCTTAGCATGCGACCAAAAACCGTTGAGTTTAATTGTTAGTTGTATATATATTTAGTTATGTATATACAATTATAAGGTAACTGTATAATGCGCTTTTGGTGTACAAGTATTAAACATACTTTAAAATCCAAATACTCAAAAATTAACTCAAAAGCTCACAAAAGAAGCATTGGTACCATTGTATTGTACGGCTGTACACATATGCTGTTTCCAAGCATAACATTTGAGATAGAGAATGGACGTACATTACTATTATTGAGATAAATACACTTAATTAACCACAAGACCTAATTTTGCGCATTCAATATTACGTGTACTCATACCCAAGCCCAAAAAGGGCTTATTAAAACCATTATAAACAAAAAGCTCACTTTATGAACAGTCCGAAATGAAGTTTATATTCAATCAACATGTGCCCAAGCTCCTTTACATTCAACGCTCGTTGCAATAAATTATTATTCCTTTCAACCATCGACGTAAAGGAGAAAAAAGGGCAATAAAAAACACCAAAATATACCAAATCGGAGCTAGAAGCGCACACAGACAAAAGCTCTATTGAACATGTCTGGACCTGACCGAGAAAAAAATAAAAAAAGCGAAAAGGGCACCTGCTTCGGACAACACCTGTGGAATACATTATTATCCCCTCACATGTGGGCTCGGGGCAAAAAATCTATACAGCAGTAACAGTAACTGTTTGAGAGGAAGCTTAATTTGAAATGTGTTATGAAAGTTACGTGAATCGTTCTTGTATATTTCAAGATATTGTCTGACACTGATACGGTTACAAGGTGTAATTAATTCAAAATAGTCGTATAAAACTGTTTCGTATAACAAGTTGTGATATTGGTGTGATATTACTGAAAGGTATAACAGTATACCGTATACCGATATCTACTCCAATCACACAATATAGGATTGTATTTGTCAAAGATTTGTACAATACATTCAAAGGTCATAGCAGTTCACGGGCTTAACGACATTTAAAAACGAAAACAAGTTATAATGTAAGACTTCTCCTGAAGATATGCAATAAATATTTAGATTTAATGACTGGCTTACTGGTCCTGTGGCTGCTGCCTGTAACTGCTGAGCTGCCAGTTCTCTGTTTGATCTTTGCCCTATACAAATACGTAACTTCATGCCTGTAATCCCCGAAGAGGTAGGCAGAGGAATGCAGAACATCCCCATGTTCCACCGGTTACGTTTACGTCCCATTATGGAATAGGTGGTGAGCCTATTGGATAAGTGCCATGCATCGGGCACTTATCCAGACTCCGAACCACTACTAGAAAATCTGAATTAGAAAATTTTGTAGTGTTCGACCCGGGAATCGAACAGCAGCAGTCGCATTTGCAACCAACACGACCAACGAGGCAGGCAAATACACAAATATTCTTGTGATATACTTATCACACGAACAGTGTCTTGTATGAATGTACTCATAAGTAGGTATTTGGAAATTTGTGTAGGTATGTGTCCATTAGATATTACATAACACTAGTAACGTAACATCCAGACAATTTTGCCGTATGGGGTTTGTGTAAAAATATGTTCCTGGATATATAAGCTTCTTATTTAATATATACTTCTCAACTGAACAAAATTCCACTGCAAAATAACAGTATTTAAATTATTATATTTCGGTGCATACGCTAAGTAGAAAATTGCAAACGCGTGAGGTTTTCCGTCATAGTATCCAGGAAAACTAAAATCTTGAGTAGAATCAACCGCCCACCACTTCGGTGCTTCAAGAAGCTTATGCGTTTTAGCTAGTTCCATAGCATAATTTTCAAAGATTTCTAAGTAGATGTGCTGGAAATTTAAAACAAGGCTTTCAGCTTTATCTCCCTTATAATCTCGATGAACCATCAAAATAAGTGTCGTACAACGATGACAAACGAAAACATTTCGAAAACGGATTCATCGACAAAAAGTATTGTGATCTTTGAAGTCGTTCAAGCGTCTCTCACCGAGTCGATTGTAATCGAACTTAGTACTCCAAAGCGTGACTTACTTTCATTATAAAAAGCTGTTGAAAATATATCAAAAGTGTCTTACATAAAAAGAAATAAAGCTTGTAATTGTTCGACAATAGTTTTTATAACTGCAAAAACTAATTGGTATCAAGTTGTGTTTCAACAATCGACAGGACCACACAAGACAATAAAGAACTTTGCTTTTTGATTCTGAATGAAAAAGTTACAGTGAAGTTCGAATGCGCTTTGAAATTCAACTAAATTTGTAATACATAGATAAGATAGTGCATTTTGTATCTTATAAAAACCTAAAAACTGTATATTGTCAACTGCATAGTCATTAATCTTTTTTTCCTAATATGAAATATTATTTCCTATTAGATGTACCTACAGATAATGGAGCTATCGGTCGTGCATAAGCATACGTATCTTATAATATTATTACGGTCTTTTATACTTCAAGTAATGTTATCAGTTGGTTCGATTTTTGTAATTATATCTGTAAATATCTTTACTAATAACATAAATGCAAAATTTTGTTACATAATTGGCGAGAGCATTTACGTTGTAGTGCAAATCTTATGTGAATCGATCTGTTTATAATCCTAATTTATTTCATTTGAACTTGGATTAACATTGGTTTCTTAACTGTCTACCTCCACGAAGATGATTCAGTATCTAATAAATACCATTAATATTCAATTTCCGGTAAAAATAAACTTAAATTGATGCAGAATTAACTCCACAATAGTAGTTTTCGATTTCTTCGTCCGCGATATGTTCGATTACGATCGATTTTCCTTTCGAATGCCGTGCCGTTTCGAGTCCATTGCCAATGCTAAGTATTGCCACAAGTTTCAAGATTAGAGCGATAATAGTTTTATATACTGTTAATTACAATCTTTCACCTCTGACAATGTACCCCGTAAAACACAGTGTCTCCTAAACTTGACAAGAAGTTTCCAAATCACTCAAATTTGGTGACTATTTTCGAATAAGTCTCAGTTATTCCAATTTATCAGTGCATGTAACGTTAGCATTGTTTGTTTATCTTTCATAATTTTAAATTAGTTTTCAATTCTCAATAAGATGTTTTTTTCTGCAATCCGCGTGATCTTCTAACTTGTAAACTAGTTTCGGTTCGTGACTGCTGCCACGATTCGGAGCAAGTTTAAGTATCTTATTTCAAGTTTGAACTAGTTCACGTAGCTTGTCTAACTCTATAGGCTCTATACTTATTGAAACTTGTATGTTATCCTGACTGTATTGCGTTCTATGTAACTTTACAATTTCAATTAAGGTTTTCTTTATAGATGATGATACACTACGAAATGATGGGAGATATTAATTGCTAATTATCCTGCGACTCATCATTGAAGTTTTGTTATTATCACTTTTTCAGGTTCCAGTGTCTCATTTATGTGCGGCCTAATTTCCTGTTTAACTCACACTATTCATTATGCAGCATAATAGTAATTATCACCTCTCAGTAAAACATTGTTTACCTGATCTCCGGCTATCACTTTTTCCTTCATTGTTCGACCGAACATGTTACAACAGGTCCATAAGGCTGGCCGCTCGATGTAAACACGAACTATTTTTGGCTTGATTGACGAGCGTAGCTTGACACTGTTTATGAGTTAGCGGCGCGGTCATATTGCTACGTATAGCGTACATTATTGTCCCAAGGCGCAAACGTTTCGTCATTATTGTCTAGTGTTTCAAATTATTACACGCAACAAATGTGCTTATATTTGTATTTTAAAAATGTATGCTTTTAAAATTATAACACCCTATTGTTTTACGTACACTTAAAAATTCTTTTAGAAATAGGCAGCTTTTCTGTCATTGTAAAATTCTTGGTAAACATATTGTCGTAATTATGACTTTCATAGCCGCTCCAACCGCTTCATAATGTGCAAAATAGTTTGCGGGCATTAAAATCGTACATGCGTTTAGTAAAAGAATTGCGTTCTATAATATATTATCAGATTTTAATAACCAATCGACAGAAATGTCCATATTTTTATGTGAATTGTATATCATTGTAAAACTTCAATCGTTATTTCGTCAAATGCTATTCTATTAGAAATATTCTTATTGAGATTTTTGTACCAAGTATTACGGTTTATTATTCGTGTAGATTGATTTTTGACACGTTTATAATTCTAACATGTTATTCTCCTAGCATAGAAATTAAACGTGTCAACTTTTTTAATTTAGTCTAATCACCATTTTCAGTAAAATATTGCCGCTTTTTATTCTTATGTATAAAACAATTTGTATTATTTACGAGATAATCTAAGGTTAATCGTTTGTTATGGTGAAGAAGAAAAAGATGTCGTTGATTTTTACAAAATAATAAATTTATTTCTGAATAACCCACAAATTGTCGGACACATAAATTGTAAACACAATCCAGTTTATGGTTATTTGTATAGATGATTACATGTGGCACTTAACTATATGTATATACTGTAAAAGTATATAAATAATAATAATCATTATTATTATAAAATTAAGAATGCTTACATGGAAAGTCACAAATGTGTAAATGCAATATTTACAATCATCAAAACTAATTAGACAGGTTCTACATCTACTGTAGCATAATATATTTGCATATACGAATTAGGAGATACCGTATTTGATAATTTTACATTTTATCAAAAACAAGGCATTATTCATTAAAAAAATAATCTAGCATGTAACAAAAATATAATTACCAGTTTAATTAGTATTTACAGGTGAATTAAAAGTAAAATTTTCACGACAATCCTATCCAACAAATGAGACTGTCCTTAAAAAGATGATTTAGACTTTTAACATTCCGTTAAAATATTTAACTAATATTTGGCGTCTATTCAAATAGAAAAGAATCGAAGCACTTATGCATAATACATGACTATCGAGATTATTTGGAACTAAATAAAATTTGAGATCCATATGAATGTTCCGTTAATAGAAAAAAGATAATCGACACAATATATAAATATGTAAACTAATGAAATAAATTAAAACTAGCTAAACTTAATTATGCTACTTAAACTTGATATAACAAAATAAGAGATCAAATGGAATTAAAAAAAAGATTAAACTTAACAGCACTAAATGGTGATGATATAATATTTGTATTAGATGAAGGAAATTGTAGCGCATCATCATTTTCTACAACGCATAAAACTATGCAAAAACAGTACAATATTGAATGTCCATTCTGTGGTGTTTTGTTTTGGTGAATGTGAAAAAGTGGTAATAACAATCATTATGAAATGTATGGGATCGTGTGACTGTAACAAATAATTTAATGTACGAATGAAAAATTGTACTAAAATATAGTAAACCAGAGACAGTTTGGTTAAACAAAATCAATTTCGATAAATGTACAATGAATTTGTAGAAAATTATAATTCTATAAAACAACAAAAGTGGGGCGAGGCGTTTTGTCGAACTTCACTCAAATTCAGAATCATAAAGCAAAATTTATAGAGAAGCAGATAAATGTGTTAGGATTAAAGAGCTAAATTAAAATCAAGTTATTCATTAAATTATTTTTACATATTAATTTAACAAATAATCAGATTTTAAATTGGCATGAACCACCATTAACAATTTAAGTGCAGTTTGACACAACATCTCACGAAAAAAAATTACAATGACGAATTGGACTTAAAAATACGTAACAACAGTCCAGATCTGCTTAGCAGTATCACCGTTAACAATACTTATCTAGAATAATCTTCTTTTTATCTGATGGTATTGAAGAGAGAGGATGCGAGGGACACTTTTATTATCGCGACAACCATCACCAAATTCACGATGTAGGTCGAATTGCATCTTAACTGGTAAGGTGGTATGTTAGGCTCACGAGGGCACTCACCTCGCCGATTTTCCTGGACTTCTTGGCCAGGTTGCCGTGATACCAAGATGTGGCATAGAACCTCGTACAGCTCGGCTAGGAGCCGGTTCAATCGTGAAAAGTTCTCTTCGTTCGCCTCTCTCTCGCTCGGCAAGTTGAACGCTATAGCCATCTTTGTCCCTCAAAGCGCCTTTTTCTACGGAAGAAGCGTGGACAGATCGCGGTTTGTTTTGTATGCATAAATATTGTGTGCGAGTTTGGGTATCCTCCCTCTCCGCTTTTTCAATTTCTGTGTTAATTTTTATTTTGATCCGAACTTTTTTTTAGTTTTGTAATTGGAAATTAAATATTCTTATGTGACGATCTGCCCCAATTTCTCTGTCTCGTTTGTGGGTTGATAAGCACTTTGCAACATTCGCCACTCGAAAACAGTCGCGTTCGCCCAAAAAAAAAAAAAGGCTATTGTGAGTACAGCTACAATAAAGTTCACTTTGACACTTTAAAATGGCACACTGAGTCTACAGAGATCGAATATCGTAACAGTTCAATTTGGTGCTGACGAGATCACAGAATCGAAGACTTCAAAAGTTCACAAGTTCACAGTAAAGTTCGGGCGAAAACTCCGACTTGACCATTGTCCGTAATTCACTCGCAATTCAGCGATAACCGGCGGCGGTCGATGACACAATCGCGCTAACTAACGCACTATGCATCGCCACGGATTCTCGATGTAAACAAACTGACACTTCGCACTGCGCTCGACAAAAGAGGTCGGCTGACGACTATTGTACGTGCGGCCGGCGCGGAAGCGGATCGTGTAATAAGGGATAATACTTCGTGCACATCATTGCTCGCTCGACGCACCCATCCATGTGTGGGTGCGATGCATAAAGTGAGCACACGCTCACACTAACGTAGCCTATTTTATTATAAATAGTTGAACGCACGGTAGCACGTTCCCTTCGCACTCTACCGCTACAATCAACGGCGACACCGTATCTCACCTCTCGTTCCCACACACTGATCACTGTATCTAGTAACTCGCTTATAACTGGTTACATCACTGTGACAATAGCGATTGATAAAGTTGCGCTTTCTCGGTCCGTTCTGGGATTGAGAACCCTTCTAGAAAGGGACGGTGATAGCGGTTATAGTTTTGATTTCAGTAGCAAGAAAGCGCGGCAAACTGAACTGGCCAATGGGGTTGCTTATAGGGTATGGGGTGAGGTGACGTAAGAATGGAGGGCTCGCGTCCACGGGGTTGTTAAACGGAGTGCGTTCACTCGGTTACGAGCCTGCCACTGTAGCCCTACTATACGTTTCGTGAGTTCGTGCTCTTTGTTCAGACACATTTAAAGCTGGTTTAATGCGAGTTTAGGATCGCCCGTCCGATACCGTGACAGGAATACCCGTGTGTGTTTTATTCGTAGTAATTTGGTAATGGTTTAGTACGTTCCCGTGTATAAAACGTTTTTATCGTCGCGGTTTTGCCACGAGCCGGGTTTGTGCAACCGAAGGTGTTTGTGGGTTTATTGGCGCTTAGGGCAGAGTGGAAACCTTTGTTTAAACTGACTCAATACGGGTAATAAAATTGATAACTAGCGCTAAAGCGTGAAATAGTCCAATAAAATGAGCCGCATTACGAAATTTTTTTTTCTCATGGACTTCCGCCTAAGCAAATGTGGAAACCCGCGAACACAAATTGTAATGTTTTATCCAATGTCATTATTACATTGTAGGCGTAAATTCAACAATAAAAATAACTGACGTATCTTTACAAAAATACTGTATACAGTATGGAAAATTAATTTGTGCCAACTCTAAAAACGAGGTGTATCGGGTGAAACACAATATTTTTATTAACATCCTTAATGTGAATTTAAACCGCAAATATTAAATTAATTTCTGCTAATACCACAAGCTTCCTAATTTAGTTGGTCTGAACAAATAGCATTGAGTACCTACCACTGAGATTATTTTGCAGGATTATGAATGTTTTTCAGGTGATGGCGGCTCTACATACATAAAGTACATACAAAAACAAATACACACACATTCAAACTAATACCTAACAACGTCAAAAATATTATTGGAAGGCAAATGTTCTATACGAATAAGTTATTTATACTAATTGTAAGATAAAAATAAAAATAATTAAAAAAAAACACAAAGTTCAAATCAACACACTTTTCTAAAATATTCTGTATAGGTAACTATTTGTTTGCTAACATTGCCACTAATTGAAAACAAACTACTAAGACGTAATCCTTGATGGAAAATACAGCAGGCAAACATTATAAAAGACCAGAGTAAGAATGTCAAATATTTAATAAGATCGGTTTACAAGTGGACACTAATGAATTAATGACGTTGTATCGATTCCGTGCCGCGAACAAGTTCAAACATGCTTTGTGATCGCATGAGTTAACAAAAAGGAAAGCGGGTTATGGAATCGTTAACCATGTTTTACTAGATTATTACAAGACAGTTCCGAAAAATCATTAAAAATTTTAACACGGGTGATTCATAGAAAAAATTTAAAACGCTTTACCTTGGTTGCATCAATTGCGCAAAAAAAAATCTATTTTAAATTATCAAAAATAAAAAATGTTTTGACCTCATTAACTAATTTGAATCTTATGGAATAACAACTAGATTTAAGCAATTTTATATTAAATTTTAAAAATATAAACAAAATCGTAAGTAGGTACTGCAAATAGGTTACAAAAAATTAGTTAATAATTACAAACATTAAAAAACTGACAGCATTCTCTTACAAAATATATTTATTAAGAAAATTTGCAACACAATAATAATTAAATTTTATAGATATTAATTATCACTTTTGTTAAGGACTGTCCAAGTACAGTCGGGTGATGTAATGTAACTCACAAACGATGAGTGAGGCACATACTTGTACAGAGTTGTTATTGTGCTAACCAGGTGGCTGAAGTTGTGACCATTTTGTTTACAGGTAAGATACCTACCATTACTTCATTTTGTATACGAGTGAAGTACCTTAGTCGCAATGTGCAGTGAACAAGATGAAAGAAACAAGGAGCACACAGGAACAATTAGGTACAGTTTACACCGATAACGAAAACAGTGAAAATTTTTCTGTCTAATGCAAAATTTAATAATGTTTGTAGTTAAAAATTACAATATTCGCTGCAACTGTCTGTTAATGTGGTTTCTCATTAACCAATATTTAAAACTTTAATAAGCTTGTCAAAAAACAGTCAACCCATCCTGTGATAAATGGAGTCGTTCGTATATACACAATTGCATAAGAGACGCTTTGCCAATTTTTAACTATCCTTTCTAAACATTGCAATTAAATTAATGGTGTAAAGGCAACACGCACTTAGCTCACGAGACAGACAACGATCTTGACTGTCTTTCTCCGAGGGGAGGTTTTTGTCCATCAGTGAAATATATATAAAGTCTGGATGGTGATGATGTATTGAATGACGGAATTATTTTTAACATAAATCGTATATAGTCTCTAGCAATAAAAAATATTAATGTTTCGTTTGGAACTTATAATATTATACAAGATAATACATATGTATATGTATATATAATAAATAAAAAACAAAAGCTCATTCTATATACTATCTACTATATTATGTATCACAAATACTTCTCTATTACTTCAAGAGAAATTTTAGTGTAGTCTCAATCTCGATAGATGGCACTACTCGTTGCACTTCCCAAATCGACGTCATACGCGGTACCTTTGATGTTCGTTCAAATAGTTTTATGAAATATGATAGCATTAAGTTGCAATTTCCCATATAAAACATTTTTTAAGCCAATTACTATACCTATGCTAATATTTTCATTAAGCATAGTTTACGTGTTATAAAGTAAATTTCTTTTTTTAATCGTCTAAGAGAAAATTGTTTATCTTATAGGTATCTAAGGATGCGAATAGTATACATAGGTACCTACTAATATTAACTACACAACGTTATTTGTAATGTAAGTTCGAGTATTTGTATATTATTTTCGTTAATTTATTATTGTTCACAATGAACTATTATTACGATGGTCTTACGAGTAAGTCGCGAATATTGACATACATGAAAATAAATTAAGTCTAAGTAATACATTACTATATTTAATTACAATTAAATTAATGAATATGATTAATGAACTGTTTAGTTTTTGTTATAACCCAAAATTGCTATCGTTAAAATCATCATGAAGATGTTTTGTCAGTAGTAAAAAGATTAAATAAGAAAAAGAAAATAAATACTTTATAGAGAATCAGTCGTGCCCACGATATCAAAAGGGCCGGGTAAATTGTAATCTGGCATAGCGGCTACCGGTCGACTTCACGGACGCGATGGGGCTTTGTGTGGTATGTGTGCCGCGACGGTCCAGTTTATTGGACGTGCAAGCGTATTACTATTTGAAATTAACAAAACATCGATCTCTGGAGCCTACGAAGGTTTACTTAAAGAACAAATAATGAGGGGGGCTAGAGATGTACCTTGTACCTTGGTGTATCCCAAAAATAAGTGACATTTCAATCAGTAATAAAACATGATAACAATTTATAACTAATCTAAAGATTGTAACTTAAAAAACCGGGTACATACTAAAATAATAAATGTACAGTTATAATAGTGTCGTTACAGTGTAAGTAAATTAATTCAATAATTATAATTCAATAATTATAATTCAATAATTATAATTACAAAGATTGTATTATTGTCATTATTGTAGACTTTAAAGACTAGTTAGTCTTTAAAGTCTTAGGGTAGTTACCCTAAAGTAACACAACCACGCTTGTCCAACACGTTAAGCAGATTCTAACAACGTGAATTTGACAACCAAGCATTTATACAGTAAAAATAATTAACTCCACTTTCAATAATTATAAAAGGTCCATACACTGAAGGCTTAAAATATAAAATAGTATGCAGATGACATTATTTACAGGTTCGCACTTAACAGGTATTACTATGGAAATGACATGATATTACCTTTTAATAATTTATGGTTTATATCACGCTTTTCGACGTCAACGTTTGTGTTCGGTAATGAATTTACGACTCTCCTCCATTAACATATAATATTCGTATGCAATTTGCAACATTACATGCAAACATGGATAAATGCAAATTATGCGACATTGGATCCATTGAAATTAATATTATTCGCTGTTGAAACCAATAGTGTTAACTCACAAATACGACTTACTGACACGAGAACAGGAAACATCACGTCATACGCGTTTATAAAAGTAATTTACAAGAGACTGATAGAACACTATAAATGAGTGCTGCGACACGAGCGATATTAATATAAATTAATTGTTTAGTTTCAATACTATTTGCAGATGAGGCTGAAAATTATTTTGGGTTCAACGCAGAGACTTTGTTGTTTTTTAATGAATTGTTACAATTTATTCATATATCAACTTGACGCACCTTCAAAGTAGAATGTAGAGTTAAGGAACACAAATTAGTTGCATCGTCGGCTTCAATTTTCGCCACTTCGTATTATGCCTCCTGTACGTTGTTTTGATCTTTGTGAGAGGTCCTAGGTTCCACTCCCAGGTCGGGTACCACTAAATCTTTTAACATACATTTTCTGCGAATGTATTATACAAAATAATATATGTAGATTACGTTTATTTTTAAGCTACTTTACTGATATTACGTTTATTTTTAAGCTACTTTACTGATATTACGTTTATTTTTAAGCTACTTTACTGACATTACCTTTATTTTTAAGCTACTTTACTGACATTACGTTTATTTTTAAGCTACTTTACTGACATAACGTTTATTTTTAAGCTATAATGTTTGAAACATTGGTAGCTAAGTCATGACAGCCATTATATATCTACGCATAATATCGTTACTCGCATTCGCTATTGGTACAATTGTTAGTGACTACAGATCTGGTGTTGTGGGTTCGAATCCCAATTCTAAAACCTCACTTTTACTGATAAGTGCGTAAGGACTGTGTGATAGTTAAGTGTGAGTTAACGTTAGTGCAGAGCACTATCATTTGGATTTTCACTTGTGTTGAAAGTTAGATAAATATTGTGATTGCAGAACAGGGAACGGTTTCTATCGAAATTAATTATATTTAACATTAAGATAAGAACAACATGAAGTAAAATGTAAGTAATGTTTTCGACCAACCTTACCGAGACTCTTGTGTCCTTTTCATGCTGACGATACGCATCTAAGCTTGACTAAGATTAAATATTTTATATTCCTTGGAAATTTCTATACAAACCTGAATGAGCCTTTTATACATGGGCGTAGTCCAACTAAGATTGGATATTTGTTTCTTATCAGGAGAACTTATTTGAAAAAACAATAAGTTGGAAGGAGGCCGTATTGAAGAGGAACTAGGGCCTAATTTAAAATGTACGTATTTGTATAGTCTGGTTTTACAATATCTCTTTTATTGTTCGGTCAGAGTTAAGACGCAAACAAGCGTTGTGTTTACTAATACTATTATTTTTATTCATCGACTGCCTTGTTGGTCGTGTGGTTGCAAACGTGACTGCTGATCGAGAAGTCCTGGGTTCTATCCCGTAGTCAGGTGCTATCGGTTTTTCTAATAGAATAGAATTTTTTTAGCAGTCATTTCTAGTACTGGCTCTAAGTCTGGAATGGTAGTGCCAATAATCGGCATACACTAAACACGGATTCAGACTCCAGTTTATTTGTAAATGCATTCTTACAATAAAATTTCACTTAGATTTAAATTAAATAAATTGTTATAAATTTTATATTCCGATTAATACTACCTGAGTGCTTGTCGTAGTACATCAAAACCAGTACTGCGAATAGGACAGTCATCTATCAAGCGGCATCAGGTGTATGTAGAGTGAATTACAATGAGAAGTGGTCAAAATTAACAGCGCGCGAATGTATTGAGGGTCTCATTTGAGTGATTTATTCTCAGTTAATTGGACTGCTGGATGATTGGACTATGTTCCATTTAATTAATGGATGTAATATTTAATACTTCATATAAGTCCATTATTTAATACTCCTTCATATAACATTTAATGTTTAATTAGTACCTAATGTGTGGTCGTTGTTTTTGATATTTTTATTTTTTTTACTATACATTGACACTTTTAGTGTTTACATTTTATTTGTACTGTATATATATTATATTTTCGTCATATAGGTAGTCGTACATATACACGGTTCCAAGCGGAGCTCAAGCCTGCCTCCATACATGTTCCACTTACTCGTATATGTTCAATTTGTGCTCTACAATCGAACCTGTCGCGAAAATACGTATTAATTTATATTTGCAAATATTACTTGTTTAGCTTGAAGGGTATAATTTAGACTGTGGATGGTAATAACTAGAGTATTAGAAAAGTAATATGAATCAATAACAAATTACCAACATAGCAGTAAATTTATACGACGAATATTTAAGGTCAGCGAAATGAAGCAGTGACCAATTACTATCGTAAAAGGAAATTTACGTACAATAAGAATATTTAAGGCAATTAAAGCCATAAACTGCCGCGTTGGGCAAACACTAAACGAAAAAATTGAGGACCCATACACATGCGATTATATACATATGTACTGGCTAAATTGACGTACATTTTTCGTGGCCTAATTTACTACTCTGATACTATCAGACCTGTGTCTCTCATCATGAGCTCCCGCCGTATGCAGCGAGTTCGCAATGGTGAGTTGGTTGGTTCTATCACGTGGTTTGTAAAATGTAACTTCACGCCTATAATCCCCGAAGAGGTAGGCAGAGTAATGCAGAACACTCCCACGTTTCACCGGTTACGTTTACGTCCCACTATGGAATAGGTGGTGTCTATGGGATATTGGAAACTGAATAATTTAGTTTGTAAAACTAAATTATTCAATTTCTAATTCTCACGACTTTCCCTTTCGTGCTCAGGGGCGTACCTTGCTATCATGCCCGGTCCTGAGCATAAGTGTGTAATGAGTTGGTAGAGCGACCGCGGTGTAGAGTTAAATGATAATAATATAGGTTCGCGAAATAACAGGTGCCTGGACGATACAATCTCTTGTCATAACTGGCAAGTACTGTATTAAAAGTGGAATATATAGAGCTGCTGTTTAGTGTCTTTTGAGGATTTATTATTATTATTTTTATTATATTGTCAGGCTAGGTCCCTTAAGAAGGCTATAGAGAACGTAAAGTGCCAAGTATATGTGCATATTCTTCGACATTCATCCCTATTTTTAGACACAACCATTGAATATGTAATAATAGTGTTTAAGTATGATGAGAGATAAAATGTAGAGCTCCTTAATTAAGTTTCGGTCGGGATTGTAATGAGATCTCAGTGGAGACTGCCACGACCTCTCTGCAATTGATGGATGCTTATAAGAAGGACCTCAGATAGGTCCATAACTATCGGGGTTACCCCAAAAAACCATACGTGAGTGACATTGATACACAATTTAGTTATTCAATTTATACAAGTGGATAATAACAAAATGCTAAATATTATTATATCATTTACCTTTATGTATAATATGTATATATAGACTTGCGTTTTTATACACTAAGGCTGTGGCAGTGATTGCTGTTGATGGGGAAGGAGTTACGTTTCAGAAGCAGGAAAAATATTTTAATGTTTTAAAAAGCATCTAGCTAAAGATGTTACTGTTCACCTCGCAATCACACATAAAATCACGATGGTTTTTCTCACAGTGGTAGACAGAGGAGTATAGTACATATAAGAAATATACAGTAGTCAAGTGTCTGGATGTCATAGTGCAGGATTTGTCAACATTGGGATCAAATAGTGGTTTGAACATTGTTTACAGGTATACATAGCTGTTAAAGTAACCATGACAACTGCCTCATTGGTCGAATGATCGAGAGAACCTGGCTTTGAATTAGGGGCTTTTTTTTAATTAGATGTTGTAGTAGTGACCCTAAGTCTGGATATGTGCCCGGTGTATTGGTGTTTTTTAAAATAGTGAAGTACCAACTCTATGTAGATACCATCCACCGTGCCATGTACTGGCCAGCGCACTAATCTGCGCATCGCGGATTGCAATTTATTACCGCCGCGCGTCACATGTGTGCACGCGACGGTTTGAGTTTCAGCTGTTTTTGTTTCCTTTTGTCTCGCCTTATTTCTCAAAAATATGCATTTTATCCTGACACGGTTCTATTTTATCATGGCGTAATTTCATTTTTTAATTTCGATGCAAGCAAACTTGGATTATATTTTATTTAAATATGGGCGTTGATATGAATTGTTTTGGTTCTATTTTGTTTAACGTTTTTAAAAATCTTGGACTTACGAGTAGAAGACCGTTTATATTACAGTCAACGTTTTGAATACGGGTAGAATTTTTATAAAAAGTAACGGTGCTTGGACGACCGTCCCCAGTATCACCGCAATGACGCTCGTTAAACGTTGGCGAAGGCTTCTAAAGTTTATCACCTTCCTTAATTATGCTTGAAGCTTAGTAAATTTAACTAATAGACATTAATGGATTGCCAGTTAAGACGAACAAAGAAGCAACAAAAATATATGAGCGACGTATATAAACAATGAAAATTATGTGTCACCCAGCAACTGTATATAACCTTCCTTAAAGGCTGGCAACGCATTTGCTGACCCCTGGGTTACAGGTGTCCCTGGGCGACAGCAGTCACTTACCATCAGGTGACCCGTTTGCTCGTTTGCCCCCTATTCTATAAAAAAAAATGCTATATACAAGAGCAAAGACAAAAAAAAAGTATGCTCTTGTTTATAATATGAGAATGTTTATCTTGTAAAGATCATAATATGTGGATACAGGCAGATAATCCTTCAGTTCCTGTATTAATAGTCGCAGGATTATTTTCACCAGGTTGTTTCATGAAAAATTCATTTCATCTGCGTAGGGTGGCTTAAAAACTATTAAAAACAGCGGAGGGTCGGATGGGGATAACATACGAGGGCTTCGCAATATTGCGTTCAATATGAATAGTTCCTGTAAATATTTGGAATGTATCGGGAACACATTTTTTTCACAGACAGCGCAGTTAATGTAAAAAATTTAATTTTGTTCTTTTGAGATTGAAATTGAAGATGAAAGGAAATTATTTTAATCAATGTAAATTTTCAGAAACTAATCTAATTGATAGTTTATTAAATAATTAATCATCATCATTATCATGAACCCCTTTATCGATCCAATGCTGGGCGTCTGTCTTGTCTCAGAATGGTACTGATAACTATAACCACAAATATTCTTATACCACAAGTGATGTAGTTTACTACAAGGACCAGATGCTGGGTGAGATGGAAGCATAGCATGGAAGCAACGTAGTAGAGTAAGGTCCACCCTTCCAATACTTGTGATGTGGACTTGTTTAAAAAGTAAAATGTTCATTGTCCACAAACAATTTAAACTATTCTTAAATATTTCTTACCAAGTAATTGCTGCGATTTACAGTTCAATAAATTATTTAAAAAATGTAATAATGTTAAAAACAATATCGGAAATTGAATAAACTGAGTTCGACGATCAATGACCCTATTCTCACAATGTCTATCTGTCTAGTCCAGGATTCTAGTTTCAATTAAAATAACTTTGAATAGTGAATTTAGGGACCAGATTCACTTCTAGATGTTTGTGGAGGCACTTGTATTTGTATCGGTGGCAATCACATGTTATTGTAATATTATGACTATAACTCATTTATTTCCTTCAGTGCAAACGATGAAACAAAACTAAACGAATCTCAAAAAATAAACGGCCTGGTTAACGTGTTCAAAAACCTCAAAATAAAAGAAAAAATGAATAGCCATCGGTCTCTACTACATTTGGTCTAGTGGCATGCATGAAAAAAATACTATCCACAGCTGGGTAGGACCAAGAACTGTAAACAATTTTTTGTGCAAGTTCGGACAGGAACATGGACGAATGATAACCTTTAGGGTAAAGGTAGCAGTTGTTGGACTATTACATACTTTATGGCTACGAAAGATAGAGTAGGCTATAGGATAGGCACAAAGCACCGAGTGCCAAATATCTCACAGACCTGACGCGCGTCTGCATTCATCACTGTCTACGTACATTCATTGTAAATACAGCATTAATTATAAACTTGTCTTTGGTATATAATATATTGTCCACCTCACTGCAGAACACGGAAATCTACAAAACTAAACACTAAATTGCTGTCCGATAAACTAACGCGGCGCAGTAATAAAGTGCATTCACATTTAAGGTCAGATGATTTACCCCGGCCTCTGCTCTCGATGATACCTTCCGTGAAGCGAAAACCCCGCTTGACTTCCCAGACCTGCAAGCGGCGCGAATTTTTAGTATTTTACGGCTTCAGAGGCGTTTCAAAGTAATTTCAAATTAAAACGTTTTTGCACTTCAAGGCTTTAGGTATGTTGATATAATTTTATTGTCTTGAGATACATATTTTTTGTACTTAACACTTAAGTGTCACTTTTTGCTTAAAGTCTTTAAAAGTAATAAAAAAGCATTTGTTGTTCAGGTGTATAACAATAAGCTAAATATTATTTGCAGCAAATCGTATATATGATCGTTTACCCTAAAATGCTTTACTACGCAGTAAGTTTTTCCAAGTGAAATAGGGTCGCAACAAAAAATATTGTAAAAAAATATTAGTGGGTTTCTAAAGCTATTAACAGATAAGGGTAGTCCCATTAGAGAAGAGATAACCGAAGTACGAACGGTACAGATTTCGTAATATACAGGCGCTGATAACAGCTAATGAAAACCTTTCTCCTATTAGCTTCATATTTAGAAATATAATATGTTTCAATGCTATTCAATAATTGAATACAATTTTCTAGCGCGTTGTAACAATATGTTGTAATTTGTTTATCATATATGAGAATTTAAATTGTTGTCTCCTTTATTACAATGTTGCCTAGCCTCAAACTCAACAGGGCGGTGGACTAAATTTCTGATAGAGCATAAAAAGTCACAACGGAACTGAGCAAATTTTGTCCTCAATCAAAAAAAATGCGTAAAGAAAGGATCACATCTTTCTTGTGCAAAAGAATATTAGCTGAAGCAATAGTCTACACAAAATTTGGGTGTATTTATAATACAAATGCACTTGCTAAGCCAAAACACGTGTTCAAGCACAAAAGATTTTGCAAAAACGTATTAGGCGGGACCATTACAGAAGTACCAACATAATTTAGACTTTAACTGAATGCCATAAGATTCAATTTCCTATTGTAATAGATGTCATAGAAAAAGTAGATTAAAAAAACTCTACCTGTTACGCAAAGGGTGGTTTACAAATGTTTTTGGAGTGTTGAGCGTTTGTTAGAAATGTCACGCCACGTGAACGGCTTTTTGAAAATATGCGTCAGCGGCATTTAAGTGTGTTAAAAGTTTATAAACGGAGAGGACAGGGTGCACCGCAACATCTAGACTCGCTAACAATTGATCTTGATGTAATGTTTGTAACCTATCCCGAATTACTCCCGTATACACATTAACACAATAATCATTTATATACGAGTAAGTACATAGTCACTGTGCGGTAGTTTTACAAAAGTAGGAGTTCTTTAAGAGGCCATTACTCAATGCGATTCTAATAACAAAGGCTGATGCAATTACAATAAAACTAGTTTTGACCTACTAAGGGCCATTTTATTGCTCATTTTGAGCAATTTGATTGAGCCCAACCTAAGCAACGATATAAACAAGATCGTAGGGCATCTGTCTTATAACAAGCAAATCCACGATGAGCGAAATACAATTTTAGAGCGAAATACAATACAAAATATCCTTTACATAATTTGTAATATTACTGTACCTATTAATAATAATAACAATAATTAAATATCTCGAGATCACTACAAACATGGTCATTTGTTCAATAAACAGACAGATAAGTATACATAGAAAATATCCTATGTAATACCTGTTTTTTCATGTTATCCTAGAATGAGTCGTGCGAATGAGTATTACTTATATAAAAAAGTATCTATAACCCATGATACTCATAGAGATAATTTTTCGTACTCATCATAAAAATATTTGGACTGCGCGGGATTCGAATTCGCAACGTTTATATCAGTAGTTAACATCACTAACCATTGAAACAACAGATCATTTAGAAAAGATTTTACGATTATAGAATATTCTTGAAATATTTAGCACCCATTCACTCATCATCATCATTAGCCTATCTCAGTCCCCTGCTGGACATAGGCTTCTCCCAATGAGCGCCATCACGCCCTGTCCTCGGCTTGTCGCATCCAGCATCTGCCTGCAGCCTTTTGC
>DWMG01000396.1:0-20145 GCA_018244855.1 Elbella merops
ATTCTAAGGTGTGCAGGTTTCCTCACGATGTTTTCCTTCACCGTTAGCAAGTGATATTTAAATTTAAAACGCACTTTGTAAATCATAATACAAAAAGCATTTTATAGCGGATCAATCTCATTTACACGGGAAAATACACAAACTAGTTCTATCTAGCAAGAAATGCGCAGAAACTAAGAAAAATGTAGGGATTTTAATAAAATTATGGTATCATATAGTGTTGGTTATAACAATCAGATGTCTTTTTCTTTCCGTGGTCAGCGAAGCGGGATGGTAACAGCTAACAGAAAATAAATACCTACTTAACCATTAGAGCTACCTAAATCAAATTATTATATTTATAATTAGGACCCGAATTTTTAATTAAAACAAAAACAAATGTGACGGTCAGAACTGAAATAACTCTTATATATCAAAATTTATTTTCATCTATCAAAACTGCACAAGGTAAAGTGCCACCATAAGCATAAATTTATTTATTAGCGTGCTTACGATAGCATGAAAACATAAATGTACATAATATATTTATTGCCAGTAACAAAACATTAAACTTGAAAGTTATTAATGTAACTAATCTACGACTAACGTGGCGTGACCATAAGACATTTAGGTATAAAGTTCAAGTTCAAAAAAAATTTCACTACACCACACATACTCTATTCATAGATTACAACAACCGCCACAATTTTATTATGTATTTGAAAAAATATTATGCAAAAAAAACTTTTTAAAATATTATTTCTTAGCTGAAAAATTCATGAAATTATCCATTCATTATTATCTAAATTATTTATTCGTTCATCGTGTATGAAAATAATGATGAAATTAGAAGAATCACGTCAGGTCATAGAACAGATGTATAATAATCAAACATTAAATATCAGGTTCAAGCAAATTATCAATATAATAACAAGAAAGATGAAAAAGTAATCGGACTTCAATTATATTAATTATTGAAATCAAATTTTCAATTAAAAGTTATGCTCGCGGTCCACTCGTCTGTAAGCAAAACCATCACTTGGTACTCAAGTACATTATCATTAACAGTGAACAAGGCCAGTTCCAGGGAGTGGTGTGATTGAATTTTTTTGTCAATTTATCTGCTCGTTCGCGACATTCATACTGCATCAACGTATATTTAGAGAATCCGCTGAAGTATTTTAAAATTGCGTACTTTATCACCTTTCCATTTTCCTGGTCGTTAGCATTTTCTGTATCATCATCACCTTTATCATCATAATCATCATAAGGTTTCCTCCCCGAATTAAAAGTCTTTATTAAGCCACAATGGCCAAGTGCTTTGAAAATGTTATGGAGAGCTTTAAGAGATTGTGACAAATGCAATGACAACTCGAAAAACAACAATAAAATAGTATTATGCTATCTCTCTCGTCTCTACCTTATTACGCTCCTCCAATGTGGCTTACACAACTGTCTACAATGCAACCTCCAAATACGTAAATTAACCCAATATATGTATAACTAAAATCACGTTTCAGAGACTCAGATAATACGTACAGAGAGTTTTATGTGAACTAAACAAGCAGAATGAACTATAAAGTACCTATAAAGTATGACAAAAAAATCGAGTTTCATTTAAAAAACAGGAAATGATATTTTTGCATTGAAATGCATATTTTTTAATATAAATGTTATATGTATTCAAAAGAGCTTGCATAATTAAGAGGATCAAATAGGGGTTGATTTTGCTAAATGAGCTCGCATGACTGTAGCGCCGGCGGCGTGCGTAATTCCGCTAACGAGTGCACACATAATTAAGTTTACATAACATATGAGAAAAACTCGTATGTACAGCTTTATTATTCGCTTTTAATTTTTAGTTTGTGCGTACATAGACTTTCCCTAGACTGATGGGGGAATCTGAAGTCTAAGTAAGAAACCAGCGTGCCTATATGAAGAGAGTAATGAAGTGTGTAGAATCTGTAAATATAGAGATATTTAGCACTTCATGATCTCTTTAAGGAACCTGATGTGACAATAGAATAATAATATTAATGGCTTTTAACTTTTTAAAAAACTTAAGAAAACTCTAAACGAAGGTTGTTAACGTCAGTACATAGTAAATGAATCTCGGATGTATGACCTTAAAATAAATTGAAGTACAAAAAATAAACATTTTACAATAATTACATTCCAGTTGTTAGTGAACGTGTATAAAGCACGTGCTTTGCTTCAAAATTATTGAATTTAAACATAAACAATAAAAAAACTATTGATATTGTTACCAGAGACAATAAAAGGTTCGAATGTTACTTTTTCTACAAATGAAAAAATAAATAGCCATAATATAATAGTTCCCGCCAAATTTGTGTTATGTTGCATACAATCGGATATTATTTGCGGAAAGCTTAATATAAAGCACTAACAATAATAAATAAATTAAATATTAAGTGTTGGTATAAAAAACAGGAAAACAAACATTGGAATTTAAGCGAGGTAAACGGAAAAACGTAACCACATTTTCTTTAACATTCACGTGACATACATTTATATGAAGCGTTCCATTTATATGAAGTGTGGATTTTATCAGGGACGGATCATGGCGACTATGACCAGTGTATGGCTAGGTTTCACGTTACCGCTTTAGTCATGGTCATTCACACGATCATAGGCTGTTAAATTGCTCACTTTTTTGCAATTTTAATTAATGGGTCAAGATTACAAATCTCGCCCAAATTGACTCCTTGACCTAGTCGTAAGCATGTTATATGCTATAGTCAATGTGGCTCTAGTCGTTAAACTTGCGAATTCATTACTTTCCTACTTCACAACATTTGATGTTAATCATGAAGAGAGCAGTGACTGGTGATTGCCTCGTTTGTCTAGTGGTTGCAAGAGCGACTGCCGATCGAGAGGTCCGGCGTTCAAATCCCGGGTCGAGTACTATTGGATTTTTTTAATTTAACTCTTCTAGTAGTGACTCGGAGTCCGGATCTTTGCCCGGTATATGGCAATAGACGTACCACCTATTCCATGGGACGTAAACGTAACCTTGTGAAACATGGGAGTGTACTACACTCCTCTGTCTACCCCTTCGGGGATTACAGGCGTAATGTTGCGTATTTCATGAGGAGAATTATGTGAATAGAAGTACGTTAGTTTTGTAAGGATTGAGACACGACACTCCGTGTTCTCTCCGTACTTCATAAAGACGCTGGCGATTTATAATAATAATTAATCGCGATGTGACTTTGAAATTTCATAATCGGCGGCAAGTCGAGGACAAGGCGCGAAAACGCTCATTAGGGGAGGCCTATGTCCAGCAGTGGACTGAGATAGACTGATAATAATGATGACTGATGAGATATATGTAGATTACTTTGCATTGTACTAAAATTAAAATATTATCAATTATTATTTAACAATATTAAGAACATTAATGATACATTGTGACATAAACAAAGGAAGAACAATAAAAGCCGTTCATCCTGCAGAGATTTTTTATATCTCTCCTAATAAAATGTGGGAGGCAATTTTGCTACGCCTTCCTGATATTTGGTACAAATAATTTATTAGATGTTGTTTGCAACAATCTGCAAATACGATGTATCATTTATTAATCTAGCAAAATTAAAGATTATTGATAACTACATTAATGGGTTTGGGCTCGCATTGTATATTATGATAGAATACTCCTGTTAAAATTCATACTCGTAAATCAAAATGATGACAGTCAATTTTTTATATTAAGAAATAGAGCTAACGAATATTGACCATTCAGGTATTTCGTAAAGACTTTACTTCTCTAGTGCTGTTTAAATAAACATAAGAAGTTTAATTTATACAACTCCGTTCTCGACGGCGTGGTTCATTCTATTTAGTACCATCATCACATTAATAAAAATATTGCATTGTAACATAAGTCAAAGTTAACACTTTTACGTTCATATATATATGTACATCAAGGCTTTTTGATAGTCGCACACTATTGCCTCACATTCCCCATTGTGTTGTTGTGTTCATACAATAACATAATCGGGACGGCGATATGATTAAGTGTGAAATTACTTATCACATTATTTGTTCACAGCGTATGGATGTTGCGGAGTTCTGACCACGAGTGAAGATATAAAGAATTAAAAAAATAATTAATGGTATATCAATTAATTGAAAAATACGGAAGGGAAATAATTGGGAACCAATTAATTGAAACATAATTAATTTAAATATAACAAATTAGAAGAAACGAATACGGATGAACGAAATGAAGCAGCGGATTCAAAATGCGCAAGAACGCTGTTACACATGTTGTATGGGTTCTCTACGGGAAGGAAATCAGACACCGGAATTGTTTGGGAGGTCGTGGCACGGAAGCCTCTCACCTTTATACTGGCATGTCCCTACGTGTCTGTGGGCCACTGGCATGATCACATGGTCGGTGATATTCTTTTGGGGTCCGAGGGAAAAATTCTTGCTCTATATGACGCACTGGGCACTAATTCTTATAGTTTTGGAATCTCTGTTTGGAATAATCGTAACAATCAAGAACTCAAAAGGAGAATTTTCAGGTAGGTTAATCATACCACTTATAATAATAAGTCCTAATAACTAAATGTTTATTATTAAGCTTCCCTTATCGGGTTCGATTAACCCGTGAACTTTTTTTGTTTGCATATTACCCATAATAATATTAAAAGATAAAATCCAATGAAAATCTTAAGTCGTATAATGTTTTCTAAGACAAGTGAATTCGGCTAAATCGCACTCAACTAGCGTAGAAGACTATGATCTTACCTTCATTTTCACGAAATTACTTTTTAACAATAAATAATATTACGCTGGTACTTGTTCTATAATGGCTGCCTTTATTTGCATATTGGCTATAAAAACTTCGGAACGTAATGAACGTAATGTAATAACGTAATTGTGTTTATTTCGATATCAGTTTCAATTGTTATATTACCGCCTTCCTTCCGGTATAGTGTTGTTCTATCACACGAAATATAAGCCTTCCGACACAATAGAATTGATGGCAATGAACAAATAATAATAATAATAATTCAGTAGCCCTTACGAGTTCAATGCCACCAACACGCCCTGCATGCTGATGTAAGTTTTATTACAATACCAGCAACTCTCAGAGTATGTTCAAAACATTTCAAAAATATTCAAAGAACGAATTCATATTATCTTATCAAACTCACAGTGTAAACTACATAAATACTTATTAGTAAATACTTACTTTTTAATAGAAGGATAACGTATAAAAATCAATTTTATATTCCTGAAAAATACGAGACAGAAAATTATTAACAGTACAGGCAGGCAACAATGTTTAATTTTAAAGTTAGATCGGTTAAATGTCACAGCGGCCCATTTCTGTCGGCCGCGCCGCGTCTGTCGCTACCCGACGAGCGAGCCAATATCTGGTACGCTACATGCAACTACATTCTTACGGCGAGATTATTACTATGTAAACATTGATCGTTGCATTGACGTAAGTGTTACCTAAATTTAGAATTAGCTCGTAGTACTTAGCAGTATTTCCAATTAATATACATATGTATACCGTATACACGTACCGCATGCAGGTACCGCATATGTAATGTGTTAACGCTTATAATTTATTTATAAAACAAATTTTACTTTTACTATGGTATCAGTTTATTATAGCTACACCCCAACCTTGCATAAATTGGTCAAAGTAACGGTCAAGGACATTTTTTTATTTACTTCGGCTCTTAAAAGTTCTTATGGTCTCACACACTTATGGTGCGATGATATGATATTATAATTAGTGTCTTATTTAAGGATAACATCATTAAAGTGTGATATTTTAAATATATTCATGTAACATATTATACCATATAACAGAAAAATGCAATATTACACATATCAATAAACTTGCACTTAAGAACTCGTTTAACTCTCTCTTAAATTACCTCGATTAACTAATGCCGCTTTTCCAAATGTAAAATCGTGCTAATGTGTAAATAAACGCCCATCTCACTCGTTTAAACTTTTGATATCATTCTGTGGGACGTCCGCTGCTGTATGCGGCATTCGCTCAATATTCATTATTCAACTCCAAATAATACTTCGACTGCTGACATAATTTAACTAATTAAATAAGCCATCAAATCAAACATTACACAAGTTTTGGAATTTTCCAACAGTACACGTCATAAACGTCCGGATAAAAAACCACAAAAACAATAAAAATTACCGACTTTTATTTTTTAATGATACGATAGGAAAATAGAAAAATATAATTTAACAGTAAGTGTTGGTTACATGGTTATAAATGTTACGGCTTAACTCATGCGCGTTTTTCGGGATGGCCCGACTAGTTTCGAGCCTTTACGAGGTCCTTCCTCATGAGCTCCCGCCGTTTGCAGCGAGGTCCTGCGCTCGTGACCGCTACCTCGCGCATCCCAATCCCCATCGCGCATTAAGCCCAATCATTATAAGTGAATAACATAATGTACCTACACACTGAGAGCTCATTGCTCGCTAGACGTCGGTTACTTGCATTTTTTAATTACTTTGAAACTAAACAATAAAAGTGTTTTCCTATTAAAAAAGTAAAACAGTGATTGTTAGAGTTTTCTGTGTAATTATGTCGTATTAATATTCGAAGCATGCGGTGATTAGATGATGACTACTACGAGTTACGAAAGAAGCGCTGAGATCTTGCTATTTCGACCTCGGCAGGCGATGGAAAGGCGACAAGGTCCTCCCGCCAGTGTAAACATAAATTATACCAATGCTTGACATTCTGGAGGCCACGGACACGTTTACAAACAAGTCCTTCCATCCCACTATCAAAACCGCCCAAAATATGTATATTGCAAATAAATAAACATGTAGATGCGTTTTGAGAATCGAATGCTGGACCCTTTCAGGGTAAACTAACACTATGATCAATGTAAAAATACGACCGTGCAATATTAAGGCTTGTTTGTTAAGGATGCTATGGTATTTGCTATGCTATTTGCTCGTTTGCCCCCTATTCTATAAAAAAAAAAAAAAAACATATTATGATAATAATTTGTTGTTTGATATAAAAACAATTGAAGTATATAAAATATAAATAATTATATAAAAACATTATACTATATTAACGTGAGAGTGTACTACACTCCTCTTACTACCCTTACTATTATTTCGTTTTTTTTTTGTATTATTGAAAAATCCCGTATTATGCGTGTTGTATCCAAATAATTTAGTATTTTCCCCGTCTTTTAAATCCTATTAAGACAAAAATACTTCGTCTTTGTGTAACAAAAAACGAATATTCGAATGTATCTCATACTTAAAAAGTAGGTATAATATATTCCACGGAGACAATAGAAGGAAAATAAAACGTGGTGGCAGTATCTCATAAACATACACGTTTTATCTTCTTTAGGGAGTGAAAAGGATGTTACAATCAATGCCTTGAATAATAACGAAATCTCCGTTATAATTACACCGGCTTGGCTCACCTGTTTTTGTTCGACATTGTCCGACCTCCAATAACATAATAAACAACACTATATTGACATATTATGTGTATGTTAAATAACAATAAATGTAAATCCGTACTAAAAATATTAAGCTGTGAATTTTATAAATAAATAAATGTTTTAAATATTGGCTATGACGTCATAATATTAACACTGCCACATCGACCAATTAACTGCCACATTAAATTAAAACCCTCACTCGGCTTAATTATGAGTTTTCCACGTTTAGCAAATCCGATCACGGTCAACGTCGTAATGTGTGACCTAAATGGCATATTTTCCTTACTATGTTTATTATTAAGAGGAAACATTTAACAAGCGATATTTGGTTAATATGTAGTTATGGTATTTTGAAATCTTTTGGAGGTCTTTAAGTTATTAACAAACTTCCCGGTTGAGCATAAATAAAAAATTCTACGCAGTAAGTAATAATCATACAATGCACTAAATCTACCTCCATTTAATTTCTTTGTCCCTTTCGTTTATTTTGTTAAATAAAATCGCGTATGTATCTCATAATGTTTCGAGTCCTTGTGAATACAACAAATCGCTGGCTGTTATTTTCGTCTTGTTAATATATATTTTTTTTCCTATTTTCCTTCCGACCGTTTTATCATTCCACTATTGGAATACAGGTCTCCTCTCATATTGAGAGAGTTCAGACCGTACACTGCCACGTTGGCCAAGTCCGGGTGGGCAGATTTCGCACGCCCTAGACAATTTTTTTAGCCCTAGACAATACAAAAATTGAAAAATAAAACAAGTTTATTTACTAACCGTTTTAAAAGGTGAAAAATAAACGTATGCTATTAATAATATGTGTACGTTAATCATGAGTTTTTAAACGAGTTTAAAAATAATAATAAACATATATGGTACAGGTCAAATCAATTAAAAGTCTAGGTATTCATTTGTCAAGTAATTAACGTATAAAAAGAATATAACAGCGATAAAAGTATTAAATTAATTTTATTAATAGTGATAAAAGTGTTGAAATATATTAATAATAATGTGGACGGCACGCTTATTACATTTAATTTTTATTAGTAAACGTGTACCGCAGAACAATATTTATATACATAAAGATATCCACGTTTTATTACTGTAACATTTTATGGACCAGAGTTATACCATTTCGCTCATTTGCGACTAGAATGTAACTTCTCAAAAATACTATCTTTCAGAAAACAGTTCAGAAAGTTTGAAATCATAATGACTCTATACATAACTCGATATATAACTATTATTATAGTTATAGCTGACTAAACTGTCTAAACTGTTTTCTGAAAGATGTGTTTTTGACACTAGTCGTAAATGAGCGATTTGTAAATCGTTCCTCTAATGGCTCGGCTACTCTCGTGTTATTTTAAGTCAAGGTAAATAACCTTGTCGTTGACCATGGTCATTTAGCACGACGATTGTGATGATCATTGTTTACAGTGTACAAATCGCTTTAATGATGACATTTGACGAAATTCCTTAGTATAATATGTAAAGACACTAAAATTACTAATGCTGAAATTATTCTCGGGTGTTGCAGCTAGCAGTCCATAGACATAGACCAGTTATAATCAAATGGCCCTTCTGCCTGTTTGTCTAGCTAAATATATAAAAACCTACGTTTTGCATGTGTGCCTTGAGTACCGTTTTAAAGGCTATAGTTTAGAAAAATTAGCCTGGCAGTACAGCATAAGTATCATGCTTAAATTTATGAAATTCTATGAACTAAAAAGTATTGTACAATACTTAGTACATTGTTTAAATATGTTCGTTGATAATAAGCCTCCCAACTATAAAATATATTATATTTTCTGCAAACGTGCTTATTTGATTTAAAATTACTTTGAAGTTTAGATTTGTGTATTTTTTTTTTATTTTATTTATGCACCTACAGTAAAAATATTTTCAATAGACAGTATATATTTTGTTACTACTGTATTCCAGACACAACTCTCGGACTGCCGCGGTACGTTAGGACTTATTGGGTTCTGTACAACATCTCTGTTCCAGTGGCCTTCCTTGTTTCATTATTCTACTGGACTATCTTGAGGAGTGGTAAGGAAATTAATAAAACCATTTTCTTTAATCTATTCAAATAATTCAATGTCAACACGTGTTTTAATTTTTTTATTATATGCATTTGATTTCTCATATTGGCAAATTAATGTATTCTTACATTGATGAATATGATTCTAGACTGGTTTTTAGGCATTTATTTGAAACTGTCGGAATATCTTTTTTTAATATTACTATAAGGCTACGCCAGACACTTATGACTTAGGCAGCGCACATATTACTATATGCTTACAATATTCATTTCATTATTCAAATCACTCCTTAAGATTTATAGGCAAAATTGCTTTTAGTTTGCAGCGAAGCATTACAAAAGCTTAGAAAAAGTGTCACAATATTGTATAGACACAGCATACACAAAACCTATTGAACATGCTCCTGGGAACAAGTCGGCCTCGGTTGCAATATGGTATCTCAATTGGAGCCAAAGGCCCGCTTCCATTGTCCCAAGCGAAGAAACAAAATTATTTTAATACATACCACAATAACATTTAAAACGTGTTATATTTACCGGAGAATCATATGTGTATATATGTATATAACATTTCGCTTCATGGATAGTTGCATGAATTTGCTTTTATTAGATTAGGTTATTATAATTTTTTTTTAAATTTTCCTTAATAGTTTGATTTCATTCATAACGCTCTTTTTTTTTGTTCAAAAAAAAATCTTATCTAAAACAGCTGTAAAAAAGATGAACTACGCTCCGAACCCAGTCGTTGACGTGATGCTGCACGGAGTCAACTCGCTGGTGATGCTCGTCGAGCTGCTCTTCTCGGCACACCCCAGCCGCCTGCGCCACATCGTGCAGCCGCTGTACTTCGCGCTCGCTTACTGCTTGTTCACCGTGCTGTACTATGCTGCTGGTGGTGAAGACCCGTAAGTCGTTTGAAGATCTCGTACCATCATTTCTCATACCCCCAACCGCCATTCCAACAACCGGTGTCTCCATCAACCGCCCCATTACAACGCCCTAACAGCCACCATTTCGGACAGCCGCCATTTCTAACAGCTGCCATTTCTAACAGCCGCCATTTCTAACAGTTGCCATTTCTAACAGCCGCCATTTCTAACAGCCGCCATTTCTAACAGCCGCCATTTCTAACAGCCGCCATTTCTAACAGCCGCCATTTCCAACAGCCGCCATTTCCAACAACCGCCATTTCTAACTACCGCCATTTTTAACAGCTGCCATTTCTAACAGTCGCCATATGTGACAGCAACAATTTCTACTCGCCGTTATTTGAAATCGCCCCTATTTCTAAAATAGCTAATCTTTTCTTGAACTGGTCTAGTGTTTAGTTGAATGACACTCGTAAGGTGTATAATTATTTGAAATGAAACATTGAGTACATACATATATGTCATTTAAAATTAGTAGTCACCGTCAGTCACGTATGGTTCTCCATTTTTCTTAAATTCGTCATTTCCATTTAATGTATCCAAATTTATTCGTATTTCATTACGTTCTATAAGACAGATGAACGATAAACATTGCTAAAAATACTTAGATAGAGATGATCTGTGTTAGTCTGCACGGTTTGATTACCGTGAAGCTAGATTTTATTTTAGGCATCATGGCTGTTGAACTAAATCTATAATCAATTTTGACGTAACATCACACCTGTAATCCCCGAGGGGGTAGGCAGAGAAGTGTACTACACTCCGACGTTTCACCAGTTACGTTTATGTCCCATGGCATAGATGGTAAGCCTATTGCCATACACCAGGCACAGATCCAGACTCCGAGTCACTACTAGCAATTCTAAATTATAAAAATCCAATAGTACCGGACACGGGATTGGAACCCAGGACCTCCCGATCCTCAGTTGCGCTTGCAACCACTCGACCAACGAGACAGGCATACCTAATATTAAAATAATATTTAAAAATATCTGTATATCAATAACAGTTGTATTCATAATTATTATAGATGTTGGTCACCCTGACACTTAGTAGAACCTGACAGCGGTCAATTATACTCGTAGAGTTGAAGGGTGGAAGTTTTTTTACTTTTCTGGAGCCTATCAAGTCTTAACTAATAATGTTAGCTGAGGTTATTTTTTTCACAGCCCCTTTACAATCTGAAATCTGTACAAATTTCTTAATATCCAGTCTTCCTGTTCCTTCACAAATCTACACTTTCCAACAACTACGCGTATTAGAGTTTAAGCTGTAAACTGTAATAGTTTAGTCGGCTGAACATACTTCCTCATTGTCCAGAGGCGAGCGTAAATGGCTGCGTCACAGTTTTTAACTATAGCAGTCGTTTACGTACAATTTGTATTTGTGCATTAATGTTTGTATGTTCAATAAATCTTTGAAATCTTTGAAGCCTTCACAATTCCAGAGAAATCTTTCATTAATAATGGATTAGTAATAATAACATAATAATATCGGGTCAGTAGTAATAGATTGCAATGATAGCATGTACATAGGTACCTATATTAGTGTCGCGTAAGCTTTTTACATACTAACTTCATATAACGGGTCCATAGTTCTTATTTACTTTGGCAATTCGTATTTGGCACGTAGCCCTTTGAAATGGTAATACTGTTGTGTGAAGTGTGAAGCAACGCGAACCTATTTTAACCCACATCATCAACATATTTATGTTCATGTATCTGAAGAATATAGTTTAATGCTTAGACAACCAATTCTGCCTTAAAATTTTCAGGCTTGAGCGACAAAAACTTATTCTGTTGTTCAAATATAAAAATGTATGCCATTCACATTGTAATTTCTGTTCCAAATTAATCTTCAATTTCAAATGTCAAACTTTTTTGATAGAATTTAGTGAATTTCTTTTGGCTTTTACACTTGATGTAACTTGGAACCCTAAAGTTCTCAGAATCTCACCTAAGCTGAAAACCTTAGGCAACATTTATTGAAGTACAATTCGTTTCTGTTACATTGCTCTATCTGTTTTTGTATTGTTCTTCACTTTTACTCCAATCATATTCCAGCGCTACTTAATGAAATAGAAATGGAAACGTTCATAGGTGTAAAGAAGTAATTTTCCTATATACCTATATTTATCTGATTCAAGTCAAATAAAATCTATTCTTGCCTCGACTGCCTCGTTGGTCGTGTTGGTTACAAGTGCGACTGCCGATCGGGAGGTCCCGGGTTCGATTCCCGAGTCGAACACTACAAAAATTCTCTAATTTACAATTTCTAGTAGTGGTTCGGAGTCTGGATATTTGCCCGATGCATGGAAATAGGCTCACCCCACCTATTCCATAATGGGACGTAAACGTAACCGGTGAATCGTGGGAGTGTTCTGCATTCCTCTGCCTACATCTTCGGGGATTACAGGCGTGAAGTTACGTTTAAAATCTATTCTTGTATAAGAAAAAATACTTCGGTATACTTTAAAGAAATTATGTGATTGTAGTCATAAATCCTAATGAAAAACTCGTAGTTCGGTGCCACCATAACCGAACGCGAGCCTTGTCAGTATTTGAGCGTCCATAAACACACTGTACCTGACGTGGTCATATTTGCGAGGCACGTAAATATTGTCCCAAGATTGTAAATCGTTAAACATAATACACGGCTTTACGTATTTTATCAAGACGCTCAAACATTCGAAATTTTAAAACGTTTAGAACTTTACACGTACTGATTCGAAATTTGAAACAAGAATGCACGATGTCTTAATTGCGCGGGAATGTTACGAGAAACGTCAAATAATTTATTGATTAGATGGTAGTCCCTAATAAGTGACGATACTTAAAACTTTATTAGCCAAATATTTAAACATTTATAAGGCAGCCATTTTAGAGGATGTAATGATTAAATATAAAGATGTATTAAAAATAATAACTGGTTTTATCGAAGTAGCGAATACACTATGATGAGATTAATTGAATCCTTATACGGATATTCACAACTCACCAATCTATTTACGTGACATTTTAAAGCGTTTGAAACCTCTAACTAAAGTACCTAAATACGAAAATTATTTATGGTTTTCCAAAGAATAGGTTTTAATTATCGCGCTGCCGTGACCTGTGACCATACACATATTGTGACTCCAAGGAAAAAATAGAAAAACTTGATATAGGCAGTCACGAAAAATATTAACGTAATTGACGACTAGCGTACGTCATAGATTTCATTACCGATTACCTAGTGGTTAAGAATTCAATCCCTCACTCGAGGGTGCTGGGCTCAAATCCATGGCGCGCACCTCTTTACGAAAGTGGTTTTTTTTTATTTAAATATCACTTGCTAACGGGAAGGAAAACATCGTAAGAAAACCTGCGCCACCTTAGAATTTATAAAAAAAAAATAATTCTAAGGTGTGTGAAGTCTGCCAACTCGCACTTGTCAGCGTGGCAGACTATGGCCTTAACCCTCTCAATATAAGAGGAGACTCATATTCCAACAGTGGAATTATAATGGGTCAATTATTATTAAGTATTTAACCAGTTTACCGCTAACTATGACCGTTTGCAGAGACCAAACACAGAAAAGAAGGTATTTATCAGTCGTACAAGATTCAACAACTATTTTCTACTACGACAATTATATGTCGTTTCCTATCGCCTTATGATCGATCATGTTTTATGTTTTGTGTTTTGATTTGGATCTGTTCTTTGTTCATTTCCGTTTGCTTTTTTATTTAGGTATACCTTCAAATTATTCATTTGTGTTTGTTTATGGTTCAAATTATACATATATTCATTCGGCTTTATTTGCCCGCAAAATTTTATACATAAGATTTTAAAGTGATTAAAATTTTCCAGCTATTGTAGTTTTGTTCTAACTTTCAGATGGGGCAACCACTTCATCTACCCCGTGATTGACTGGTCGATGCCGGAAAAAACTCTAGTTGTAGTCACGTTGACTGCTCTCTTTCTCGCTCTCATGCATCTGGTGACTGTGGGCATTGCGACCGTCAGAGATGTCATTGTTCGACGGTGTTTTAATGAAAACAATGGTCATTACAACGATGGATTTGCAGCGTAAATAAATGTTGAAAGTACTATATTAGTCACAAATATTCTTACATGGGTTCGATCTACGAGTCAGTAATCATTATTGGGTTTTTGTGGTGTATGAATTCCCAGTAGTAGTATAACTGATGAAAACTAGGAGTAGGTACTATACTCGTCTGTATAACCCTTCGGGGAAATACTGCACGATGTTATGTTTTACATTAGTCACAAATAGAATTTTGGAGATCAAAATTTAATAAATTTGATGTTCAGTATCATCTCACATCTGACTACTCAAATAGTATTGTGTGTGATAAAATTTGTGTCCAAGTTTAGGAAATGTTTGTGTGATCGAAAAATATATTAAAAATTACATTTATAATTCTACAGGAAAATTAATAGTTCATGCTATGCTATATGGTATATGCAGCTATTATCTGCAAATGAAGACGGAAGAAAAAAATCATAAGAAATTATGTCATTCAAAAAGCATTCAAGTGTCTTACGTTAAGAATATTCTGGTATTTTCTGAAAAATTATAAATGTTTTTAGTCATTTTGCTGCCCATACTGTAAATACCTTCCTACTTTATGACGAAAGCGAACCAGGGCTAAGCAACTTAACCACCAATGTCTATGATTACTTACCCAAGTAAGTAAGTGAGAAGAAAGCATACTGTGATTTTACAACATAGATCTAAGTTTTAACTAAATATTTCATTATTATATTATAACAAATTAAGGTTTGTCTTTACCAAATATCGTGTGTATTACTTTATACATGTAATAAAATGAAAGAAGGATGTATCATATAAATCGTTGTTTTATTTCAAAATTAAACTTATAAATTTATTAGAATATGTGCTAAAAATATATTAAAAAACACCCTAATAAACAATTATAAAGTGCAGAATCTTTCGAGAACATTCTATTATTGTTGGGTTGCCAGAAGTTAAAGATTATCAATAATATCAAAATGAAATAATACACAAAATTATCACTAACATTGTGTGTGAGCAGAATATTGCCTATACCTAACTTTAAAATTAATTCTCTCACACAAAAAATATACACATAGAAGAAATACTCACAACAGTGATAAATCGACGCTTTTTAGTTCCATCATTACACTATGATCCGTGTCTTGTTGCCATAGACAAGCACCACTACACTTGACTCGACATTCGAAAAATGCCGGCAAATTTAGCGCCAGTGGTAATGTAACAGCTAAACACATATAATTGAAATCGTATACATTGTCGACATACGCGTTCTCTGTTAATGGCACTGCTTAAACCTGTATTTATAAAAAATAAAAAAAATTACCACTGCCAGTCTAATCATCAACATCAGTCTTCAGTACAGCCTTCGAAAATTACAATAAAGACAATTACAAAAATTAAAAATATCAAAGTTACAGGACGCTATACATAGAGTACTCCCTCCTAACTGCAAATACGTGGTCCTTGAAATTTTAAATAATTAAGTAGAATAATCCTCAAAACTTCCTTTCAACTGAGACAGGTGTTACAGTATTTATTCCTTAAGAATATAAACAAAAGCTTAAGCATTCTCATGTAATATTCAGAGGCACATTATATCAACATACAGATGGTTTGGACTTCTTGTCTAATAATATATCAAAAAGCCTACAAACTAAAAACTTGATAAACTATACGCGGAACCGCGGGTAAAATTTGGTATCTTAAAGAGATTAGTGATAAAATAGCTCATTTTTTATGAGATGTCCCTTTCTTTGACTTATACTACGGATTTAATTACAAGAGCAAAAAATATTGTGGAATTTTTTAAATCATTTTTCAGTTTACAAGATGACTAGATTAATTAATTAATTAGAACAGAATTATATTCGAATGCTAATATTTATCAATATCATCATCATCATCATCGATGCAATTAGTTCCATTTGTCTGAGTCAAAATGTGGTATAATCTTTTTATATAATTATACCGATAAATCCTGGGTAATAGGTCGCAAATCTAATCAGAAATATAATGAAGAGACGATATTCGATAAAGACTCACTCGTCAGTGTAACAGGTCGCCGTTTTGTGAGATAGTCACGAACAACGTACCCACCGTAATCAGTTTAAGCAAAATGTCAGTGAAAAAGTGTTTCAAAAAACAATTTCAGTTGCAAAAGTTCTTGCTACAACACGATGTGCCTTCGGACTTTTATATAAGCTCTTTTCAAAACGACCGTTCGGTTTTGCCTTTGTTATTATTACGGACATTTTTATTTGTAAGTTCTCTAAGTATTATGATAGCATCTATGGTGCTCACAGCTAACAGCATGCCGTTTAAGTACTGGCCAATTTATTTGACACACTGGGGTCTTATTTTCAATGTTGTCACTTCGGGATTTAGTTTCGCGGCATCTATTACAGTGTTCTTTAAGGGGGCTATTGGTAAGTAGTTATGTAGAGTAAGTGTCTACTGAATATGTGTATGAACATTTTGATTAACTTTGTTTATCTATGTATATGTATAGTTAGAGCTACATAACTAAAAGTATAGAAGTTCTTTACAACTATCGATTAGACTTTGCTTCTATGGATGATATAAGAGAATCTAATTTAATAGATTATGTCTCGCCTCCGCCTACTCCTACGGGAAATACAGGCGTGATATTAGTATTTTGTTACAAACTTACAACTAGGTTGCACAGTGCGGACTTAATTATAAAATATAGCTGATGTTGTTGTCGCTTTTTACACTAACGCGTCGCTTTCTGATGTATACTCGTGAAATATTCTTGGGTGTCACCTTTCTTATTCAGACTGCCAAAAAGTGGAATACCTTGCCGGCGTCTGTTTCCGGACACATACAACCTAGGAGTCTTCAAAATTAAGGTGAATAGGCTCTTACTAGACATGCATGCTCGACCTTAGGACGCATTTACGCTTTCCATCAGGCGGAATCAACGCTAGCCAAGCGATAGCCTATCATATGATAAAAACAATGTGTCACCAGACTAACACGTTGTTTCAGATGTAAATTTTGGACTGCCCTGGTACATAAAAGCGTACTGGGCTACGTTCAACATAGCCACCCCAACAGCTTTTTTCATAACAGTTTTCTATTGGAGTCTTCTTACCGGTGCTGGTGAGTTTTGTTTATGATCGCTAGTTTTTCTATAAGTATATGTAACATTGTTTAAACTTGTAATATGAGGTTAAGAAGAATAACATAACAACATTTAATCAAGTTATTATTTATATGATTACAATTATTATGATATTTTTTTATGAATAAACTTTATCAAACCTAAACGAACACTAGTATATTTGTCTAATTATTCCTTTTAACAAACCTTTTATTTAGTTCTTCCATGCTTCAGAACAGGATTTCGCCATCAACCTCACCCTAGATATTTTCATTCACGCGGTGAACAGCATCCTGATGCTCGTACTCCTGCTCAGCCCACGCCATCCGATATTCCTCATGCACTTCTACTTCTCGATTGGAATCGCAATTATTTACCTCATCTTCACCATCATCTACTACTTCACCGGTGGCACTGATCCGTAAGTATTTTTTTATATTCAGTATGCTAAACAGGCAAATAGGCCACCTGTTAAAGAGATCCTCAGACTCATAGTTCTCTGGGAAAATTTCAGAAGGAAACTCTTAATTACCTTTCATCGTAACACACCTAATACACAATTAGTCACACATAAGCCATTGGCCAATGCCAAGCCCAATTAAAAAATGATCTGTTTTACTTCCTTCAAGTGTCTATGCTAAAATAATAAACTTTAAAGAAACAACAAATGGTTTGATGACGATAATGATAATTATAATTATGACGATGATGATAATGAAAATGATGATAGTTATAAAGAAGATAATTACGACGATGATGATGATAATGCTGATGATGACAAAGGTAATGATGATGAAGACAAAGATGACAACGATGCCATCGTTATGCAATTCATTCTAATTAAACATAACATTCATACCATCGATGATTTGAAATTGTAACATGGATTTTAAATAGGTATCTTTATTTATTCCAGATTTGGCAACACTACAATATATCCCATGATAGACTGGTCAAAGCCCGGGGAGACAATAGGGATGGTTTTCCTGTCTGCGTTCGGCATTTTGCTGGCACACGGAGTAGCTGTGGCCTTGTCATTAGCCAGAGATGCACTCAGTAAGCGCGTCGAGACAAAACCCACGAAGTATGAGATTTATGAAGCCTATTATTAATATTGTGAATGTTTTGTGATTTTGGAACGGTGATTAGGAATAATTAGGCGATTAACACACGGCACCGCGCACCGCCGCGCCGCGGAGGGCGGTAGCGATAAGCGGGTTTCACCGCCTACCGCGGCGGTGCGCGGTTCCATGTGTTGATCGCCTTAAATTAATAATAATTAAATTAGGAAGTAATTAAAATTATTATTTATTATAAACATATAATATGTTCTGACAGAGTCGTGGAATTTCGTTATAATATTCGTATATTAATGCGACGTTCTTGAGTGTTAATTTGAATGAATAAGACTAGAGAATTATTAACACTTTACTTTGATGAAGTTTGATTAATTTGAGGTAGTCCGAGTTAAAGACTAAAAAAAAAGATATTAAATACGTAAATATATTTATCTATTTTTACAGAATTGTTAGTTTTATTATTTATTTTAAGAGATGTTAAAATTCAAATAGAGTACCTACATATGGTCAAGAAAGTTGATTATATTGCTATTTTCTGCAATGCTGTTCCTGTCTTCAACAGCTGATTTTAACGCTTTATAAAGTTTTAGAGTAAACCATGGAAACATATATTCTAAGTATGATTCACATGTTAAATGATGCTTAATGACTTTAAATAACACGTATGATGGCAAATATTTTCACCGTTTAAGTATTTCGTCATTTCAAAAATAGCTTGATGTTCTTTCGAGAAACAAAAACTGCGCCTTTTCTGTCGCTTTGATAACAAATTTGAAAAATCTCACTCCTATAATAAGTATAGAATAAACAAAATAATAGTTTAAAAAAACTAAAAAAACACGCTTTTATTGCTAATCTAAACTAAAAACTACAAAATAAGTTTTAATGACAAAGAGTGTAATATTACAGTAGTAGAAGATCGAACAATCAAACGTAATGAATTGCCTCAAAATAAAATTATAATACAATTTAAGTTATAATAATTCAATTCCAGGTAAAAAGCGAGGGGTGCTTGATATTATAAATGTTACAATCATTCAATTGGCAATTATCTATGAGAAATAGTTATGAACCGCAGTAAAATGCACCCCACGCTTTTTCATCTTCTACTACTGTAATATTAAACTCTTTGTCATTAGAAATTATTTTCTAGTTTTTAGTTCGATTAGCATTAAAAGCGTGTTTTTTTTAGTTTTCTTAAACTATTATTTATTTTTCATTTTTTAGCCTGTAACAAACTCATAAATTGGGGAATTAATTAATTATTTAGATTTTTTTATAAAGAACCACACTAATATAAGACTTTCGAATTACAAATTTTTTGATCGTATTAAAGAAATTCATTAATCCTGATGATCCGGAATTTTTTTATTGAATTATTGCATTGTCAGCGGTCCTTGAGACGTGTGCAAAGTTTCAAGTGGATCAAACATTTATAAACCGGTGAATATTG
>DWMG01000397.1:0-20143 GCA_018244855.1 Elbella merops
GAAACCTACACTATTTATTTATAAAAAAAGCAAAGGTTTCTCAGGTGTATGAAGTCTGCCAGCCAGCACTTGGTGAGTGTGGCCTTAAATCTCTCAATATGAGAGGAGACCCATATTCCAACAGTGGAATTATAATGGGTCGATTATTATATATATTATGGCAATTAGTGATGTTAAACCAAAATTACTGATACATCCAAAACAACATTGCTTTATGCGCATCTATTTCATTTGAATTTGAAATCAAACCGCACAGTTCGAAATCGATTTTCCAATTACGAATATTGTCACATTTTGCTTTGGTTAGAATGTGAGAAATAATGACAATTTCACCGGATTTGCATACCTATGTATATACTTTGAAATATTAACCTTTATCTTCGCTGTATAAAGTTCGAGAAAATATATTCCAAATCATGCTTTTTGTTAAGTCAGTCAAAAGTGCAGTTAAATTTTGTTATTTTTATTGACCGTACCAATTTTTGGCAGAGTGGCGTAATATGAATAAATATTACATCTTCATTTCGTGTAGTTTTATGAACTATATTTGTACATTTTGTAAATTTTATTGCACGCGCTCCGTTTTCCAATATAAATGACTGCTGAACTAGTTTTGCTCTATACAAATGTCAGGCTTTTTAAGGGATTTCGATTACGCGCCTGGTTTATTTTGTCGTTAATTGCTGTTTCTGCACCAACTATCGCTTATGTATTAAAATCATAGGCTTAATGCGGACTATTGTATAGTTGATTAATGATAATATTAATCTGTTTACGTATCTATTTATATTTATTTGGGTTTTATATATACATTTTCTATATTATTTCAATTTAAATTACATTTGCTGATATTAGTACCCACGATTTTTATGATTCGTTTAGTTAGACGAGTAGAACTTATTACTTAAGCTACGATGATGACTATTCAGTCGTCCTTAATATCGTTCATTACCTATCCTTCAATATCATTAAAAATACTTTCGCGGTTTTGCCATATCTATCATTGATTACGAGCGAATCGTCGCGAAATGTGTCAATTTCATATTTTGTCAATCAGTTTACTGATTTACTCATGTTGTCAGCTGAAATTGCTTTAAAATTGGCATTTAAAACAGTTTAAAAAGCTTACGGTACTTTGAACAAGTAAGACATCAAGAATCTTAATTTAAAATTATTATTCTATTATTTTCATACATTAGAAAGATACCAGAATAATGATGCTGATTGACTAAATCCTTATCAGTTGAAAGTAAACTGAAAAATTAAAAATAGAATAAAGCAAATTTGCGTTTATGAAGAACATTGTATGCTTCTCTCTCACTTTCTTATTTTTAGTACCTATTTGATGTAGGTATATGCTTACGTATTCATCATTATTATTACAATGGTATTTATTTAACATACATTTATTAAAAGAGTTTTTTGGTGAGGTCACCGCCTTCAACGTTTTTAACTGTTCCATTAATCAAATACAGAAAATGTTTTAATCACTTAGTCGGATTTTGTTTTTGTACAAATATATGTACGAAGTGAAAAAAAAACTTTATATCAACAAAGAATTTCGACACGGTATCCGTGATAGTAAATTCAAATGAAGTCAGTAAAGACATCGATTTTTATATAGGTACATACAATCTTGAAGCGAAGTTGTCGTCCCAATGTCACGTCTATTTATTGTACCCCAAGGCAACAAACGCAGCACTAAATTGTACCGAGAGTGAATTTACTGGTCACTTCCGCTTTGATCGGCCATTCAGAGAACTTATGATTATAGTTATTAGCTCCGATGTTAGATAAATAAGTATATAATAATAAACATTACCTGACTGATCTTCAGACAGAGGTTTTTTGTTAATGTAATTTTACTACGGTTGCCATATAGAAGAACAAAGGACGGGTTGAGGATGAAGAAGTTGTTAATATGTTTGGCGTGTAGCAACTGTTTTTGTTTTTTTTTCGACTCTGGTCGCCACTAAATATGAGAGGATTAAGGCCGATGTCTCCCATACTGGCCAAACATGGGCTCGTAGACTTCACACGTTTTAAAAAAAAATTGTTTGGGAAACTTTTAACATGTGCAGGTTTCAGGTTATAACAAGCGGTATTTAATCTTAAGATTTATGATATCTGCATTTATTTTCTGATTTGTTCATATTGTTGAATTACTTTTGAAAGATAACGGCTGTAAGTGAGGAAGCGGTTCGCGAAAGCAAAGAAATGGGTCGTTCTAATCTATACTTTCCGGGTCAGAACTGATACGTGACCGGCGTCAGGTAGTACTTCAGGTTGAGTAAAAATGGCTTTAGATTACATTAATCATTTAACGTCAGACCCGTGTGTGCAATCATATTAGTAAATCTAAGCTGAACTTCAGAAATAGTGTCAGTCTAATTCTGCTTTAATTGTATCCGTTTGATATCTGATAAACTATTCACATTTATGTAACTTGGACTATAACTCTCTTCTTTCCACCTTCGTTGGATAATTTAGCTAGTATGAATATACTGGTAACGTAATACCTTAGGATTTTATAGTCATCTTTCTAGCTTTTTTACTTACCTTTAGTGAACTGAACCTAAATGTGCTTGTTATAATTATACAAGTTCAGTTATAAACATGTTACCGCAAAATCAGACTGTTGTTAGAGTAGCCCAATTAAAACTTGAGACCGAATAATGGGTAAACGAATCGTAACAGTTTGGTACAGTGTACCCAAAGATTGTTATTTTGGACCATTGTCCATGCATGAAACAAAACTTCCATTGTCTGCCTGATGTTGCTTGTTAGCCTAAACTATTAATGGTATTTGAATATCAGTTGCTCGTTAATTTATTTTAACTACCCATTTCCACTGCTTGATTGATCTATTTGTCCTGGCGTAATGGTATTATAGTAAATACGAGTACTAATCATACAAACAAAAACACGAGAAACCCTGCATGCCTTAACCATTAAAAATATTTTATTTTTATTGTTTTATAACCTAATGGTGCAGATTCATTGACATTTCTTGTCAGCTAATTTTCATATGAACAGCAACAGCAAGACAGAAACAGGTCGAAAACAAGGTAAATATATTTAAAATATTTAGATATGTTTGTTTGCCTAGTTGGTTGTGTTGGTTGCAAGTGCGACTGCCGATCGGGAGGTCCCGGGTTCGATTCCCGGGTTGAAGACTACAAAATTTTCTAATTCCACCTATTCCATAGTGGGACGTCAACGTAACAGGTGATACGTAAGAGTGTTCTGCATTCCTCTGCCTACCTCTTCGGGGATTACAGGCGTGAAGTTACGTTTATTTAGATATGTATATAATCCTAGTATAGTATTTTTTGAAGTTTTTGACTATTTATCTATTAAAATTTTAGGGATTGTGAGAATTTAAACAACCAATCAGATATACTATTTTCTCGTACTGAAGTATAAAAATGTTGGTTTTTATTTTTAAAATTTGCGGTTAAAACAAGATTAATAAAAGGAAATTCAAGCTAATAATGGCGCATGTAACTGAGATTAGATACGTACAATGGGAACAAAGCCTCTGAAGAAACACCTCCCGTTCTATTGTTTGCGCTTAAAACAAAACTTGCCTTGCTCTGACTTCCCAACCTATTTTGTTACACGTACGAGTACGATGTTTTGATTACTCCCATTTTAACTACCGCCACGTTTACAAGCACGATTTGGAAATTATATTATAAGTGATATGTGGAGTTTTAATTAATACATCGCATATATATTATTTCTTATACCATTTCAATAATACGTAAAATATGCACTTAATAACAGAAAAATATAACTCATTATTTATTTGCTTTTACTGGCAATATTATATTATATAGTAAGCCGAACACCATTGTAATTCGTATTGTAAGCAAACTAATGAAACATATTAAAACTAATAGTAGCATTTAAATTTAAGATAACAGCTAGAACATGAACAAAAGCCTGCGAAGGAAGGCTACGGTTCCATTGTCGTTGTAGCGCAAAACTTTCTTTTGTTTGCGCTACCCTTTCGATGTTATTTGTTTTAACTTCCTACTTTTCATGCCGTTTGGAATTTGAGGAACTGTTATCAGTTTAATTTATTGATCTTTTTGGGTTTATTCCACTTTCATTTGGATTATTCGGCCGCACCGATGTTTCCGAATGTGTCGCGTAATTTATTCCTCATCAATGAGAAACTTCGAAGACACTTTGTCACACTTTTTCGAATTCGTGTACAGCTAAGTGATTGATCACTTGTCAGTCGCAAGTTTTTAAGAGGCAAAATGCTTGCTAGAAGTTTAAAGATTATTATCTATATAGTCCAATCAGTAAATATATTCTGTAGGTTCATCCGTCTACCGACGCCTCTATGTAACGTGCTGCAAAATAAGTATACCACAGATGCTGTTCAGATTATACTTTTAGAAAACTATTCGCCCTCCGTTGGAATACCGGAGCATATTAAAACTGTTACCAACCAAATATCATGAAATTTGAATAATCCCGCCCGTACACTACGGATAGGGTTGAATAACAAAATATATTACATGTTGCCGAAATGAAATTACAAGAGACGCGTTTCATATATAGTAAAATACTGTTTTTTATTAAATACGAGCTAGAGACAAAAATTTTAGGAAATTTTATTGAATATTTTAAAGTACTAACCAGAAGAACAAATCACCACGACATAAGTATTTACATACACACGTATAGAGGAGCAGTTTTTATATTGCATACAAATATGACTGATGGATAAAATATTCGTTTTTATATTTTAAATATCACTAACATGCTATATACAAACATGCAGATTAAAATTACCTACAGTATAATTATTATTAATGAATGATGACGTACACGAGTCATACTTGATTTCATTCCTGTGACTATTCGACCAAAGAGACAGTCGACATTTAATACAATTTTAATTATTAAAATATATGGATAACATACGGATGTGTTTCATTGTAATTGAAATAGCAGATTTAGTCGGATATACTATGGAATACGCTTAAACAATACTTGTAAGTCACAATGAATTCGTTTTATTTACCAAGCTTCCTCTAAAATTGATAACGGATATCGGCGTGTCACCGGCTGGCAAGGTTTGTTTCAACTGCCTTCTTTATATTTCTGGGTATCAATACTATATTTTACACAACTATATAACACCGTGAAACGAAACCCAATCGTAGACTAACGAATTGAAGTTTATATTAAGCACGTATATGTATAAATTCTTTTGTGGTCCTCAATAAATTTCAGCTTTGTTCTTTTATTGGCTTAACCTACTTTAGTTTAGGTCAATACGTTACCAAGGAACTGAAAGCGATAAATAAGGTAGATAATGAAAAAGAAAAAGAAATTTATAGAGGAGGAAAAAACTTAATGTAATAAAAATATACGTTTAGTTATTATAATGAATTTATGACTATAAAATGTTTATATACGTGAACGTAAGAAATAAATAATTTGATTGCTAGAAAACGCAAGCAGTACTGTATCACAACAATAAACTTAGGAATAAATTAACTTTCACACGCAATAATCAAGATGAACTGTTTGAGTACGATTTCTTGAAAAACATACACGCAGTTCGATAATATATATGCACGTGATAGATTTCTTGGCATCCATTTCTTTTAAAACATGTTTGGACGAACCCGTAATTGAGATTGAAGTTTACCACAATATATCAATGAAAAGAGCACCCACATTTAGCTGTGTCTGAGAGTAGCTTGCACAAACGCACAGACAAATAGACAAAAACAAATTTTAAAAATCATTGTTTTGGATTATATAGCGTTAATAATGATCAAATAGTATTACTTCACAAATATCTTTTATGTACAGTAGGTACAGACATCTATTATTTACAGTTTTATTATGAATACAGGTGTAGATTGTGCTATATATAATTTATAATAAGGTTTAATAATTATGTGTAAAGCTCTATTGCGTCATAGATTAAAATAAACCATTTATATAAAATTCGACATTTATATAATAGTCAACAAAAAATTTAACACAAACAATTTCGAACCTAGATTACATGTATTCAGTAATTCAGTTATTTCATTAAAATGGACAATTTATTTAATAATATTCCTCGCCTTTGATGTGGCATAATGTAGCCGAGTGGAATTCGAAGTAATGCTTCAAAGTGAGACACAGGTTTAAAAAATAAAAAGTATGCAAATATATTTCTTGAAATTAAAAAAAGAAATATTTATCTTTGCATATACTTTCTTTGACTATTGCCTCGTAAAGGATTACATATTTTTTATTTTAAATTCTTAATTGATCAGAAGTATTACACTATTTTCTTATTGTCGCCTTTTTCATTACATCTAATATACAAAGGCTGTAAACTTGCAAATTAATTATATTAACATACGAATGTATTTTATACAAGGAATGCCTTGAACCACCACTTTGTTCCATTATTCAGAAATAGCTCTCCAGATTTGTTCAACATAGGCACAGCGATAATTAAATTCCCGTGCATGAACACAATTTCAATTCTCTCCGAATAACGTTCCTTCTACGTGAAAGCTAAAAGCTATGAGAACCATTGTACAAAATATTCTCGCTAGTTGAATGACATTTTGTGTGCTCTCTGACAGCGCGTACATGCATTATGTACGTGGAATGAAATGATTGAAAACCGGTACAGCTACATTGTTTTCTGAGTTAAATATGGAATTTGTTACACGACATTTTGTGTAACATCACGACTGTAATTCCCGTATAGGCATCCAAGGGAGTGTAGTGTAAATCGTTTCTCCAGCAATTTTACATGTACCAACATCGAATAGTTGGTGAGCTTCATAAAATATTTTGTAACATAGAAATATGTTTCTAATTCTGTAGCCGATTCCAGGGGTATGAGTTTCAATTTTCCGGCACGCCTTTAACCTTGCGTTATTAAGGTCAAATCTTACTCCTTTTAACAAAAAAAAATCTCGTGCGGAAATCTGTGTGCGTGATACTTCGACATAAAGCAGATGCTCTGTGCTTATGAACGAAGTTTTTCAGACGAGATAAGAGGTTGCGTGAAAAAACAATCAATATAATTCAATAGCCGCAGAATCTTATAAGAGATATTTCAAATTTAACAGTCCCATTTTTATTTACGATCAGCGCAGAAGACAGATGACTGGTAGTAGCCGCTTAAAAGAAATAAAAAAAAAACCTCGAATGTATTATATTAGTAGTATCATTACGAAAGTCCGACATCTCTACTATGAAGAGGGTTCAAGAAGCGACAGATGTCTCGCCCGACACTTCCGTGCAACCGCGCTTGACAGGTTTCCAATAAGAAGTCGTATTCCAGCCACTGATGATGGCAGTAAGTTATAATATTCTAAAGGGAACTGTCAGGAATTGGAGAATTTTATATAGGCTTAAGCGTCGGCTGAAATTTAGAAGTTTTGGGTATAAGCTGGAATGTATATTTTCTTTTCATATTCTTTACATTTTCAATAAAAAATGTGTTTCAAATGCAATATATATTTGTCCTATTAAAACCAACCTTTCAACTACGGTTATTTTTAGCAAAATCGCACATGTTTTTCTTGAAGGGTCAAAGCAACGAAAGCGGCGGCATGACACTTCCGTCAGACGTCACCTGTCATGTTTGGACACTTGTCGGGCATGAGACCGTGCTCAATTAAATTATACCGGCCATAAATTTCAATGAGAAGTGCAAGAACTTGGTGAATTTAATTGGTGCTTTGGAACTAGTTGGACAAAGTTGCTTAGACGTTTGATTAAAATCTGAGAAGTTTTAGCGTGTTTAATTTTTATTGGGGTTTATTGTAAAGTTATTTACACTATTCAATTATGAGCTAAATTAATGCACGGCAGTAAAATGTTTAAAAAATGAACAAATCTATTTTCTTACTGTTTATTAAATGGAGCGTAGAACCTCAACATAAAAGGACGATGATTGTAAAAACAGTTAGACGTGTTTCACATAAAGTAGGTCCAAGTAGCGACAGATCCCTGGTTCGACACTTCCGGTACTCTGCGCTCGACAAGTTTTCAATAAGAAGGCGAATTCCTTCGACTGATACCGATAACATTAATTAAAGACCGTTAGAAGTTTGCCCAACTTTATCTGTTTTAGACAGTTCGATTTGAAATTGTAACTTAGTTCACTGTATTTAAATTTGTAGTATAACACAGATATTATGTATTTTTACAAAAAGAGAATATGTTGACTAATAAATGAATCCTCACTCTAATATTATACTGGCTATTTAGAAAGCGTTATTACCACAAATCGGACACGTCATTCCCCTTTGCAAGCATTCCGTGCGAAGTTTCATGAATTTGTTATAGCGGTCAGCATTCCGCTGCTCAAAGCAAACATCTGGGTCAGTGCTGGAAGATGGAATACCGGCAGATGTGGTTTGCAGAATGCCAGATATGCCTGCGAATTGTTACGGTCAACTTGGCTTGGAGTGATAATGAGAAAAATAATGTTACTGGACATTCTTGTATGTGTAAATGTACGTTTTCATGTGAAGGGTTCTAGGAATTTTATATCACTAGTATTTTCTATTTTTGTCATATAAACGTTTATTTCCGAACAATTTTATGACAATTATTATAATGCAATTTTGATTACCTGCATTCTTTTTAAATTTCATAGGGATTTCATCATCATCATCATCAACGGCCCATCTCAGTCCACTGCTGGACATAGGCCTCCTCAAAAGGGGGTTTATGCCCGTAATCTCCACGCTGGGCATGCGGGTTGGAGGTCGCAGGGCACAGCTTTTCGCACCGCCGACAGCCGACAGCCGACTGCCCGTCGGCGGACAGGGCATTTAGCCGTGTCTATTTAGACTGCGCTACACCGCAATCAGCCGGTCGCCAGAGCCTCGTCTATATAGCAGGGTGTACCACGTTCCGATGAGGTTGACTTGGGCTCCTAAGATGGTGGTTGGAACTCCTTACACCACATAGAGATTTAAACAAGGGTAATTTGTCTTGGTGTATATTGGTTGCATCAGAAACTCTTAACCTGTATTATTTTTGCTGTCTTTTATGTGTTTGCATGCTACGCAAAGTTTTAGTTGATTAAATCGCGACCGGCGCCGCAAAGTCGTACTGTTTCTTCAAAAAAAAAAGTTTCATTTAAATTTTGCACATTACATTTTGTACAGCATGCAACGAGTCTATAAATACTTTGGTCTAGATTTGAAAAACGTTTAAACGTACAATTTCCTTCGTGCAAGTCGAGTTTAAAAGAAAATTAAAACAGCAATTCATAAAGGCAGTTTTTAAAACAGTTATATTTCAAATAAAGTTTTCTAAATATTTAGGGTTATTTATGGGTAACTACGAGTACATTAACTTATATAGCCTGATTATTAAAACTTTTAATCACTAACCGTTTACAATGTTTTAGTACAAATAATATTAATAAAGCAAGGATGAAAAAGGCTTGTCTAATGACAGATATATTAAGGCCAAATACCAAGAAATGTTACTTCTAGAACTAAGGTCGACAATTTTGTACACCAGTGTGTCTAGCACATCCTTAAAACAGAAATAAGTATTGCTTTGTTGAAAATTTGATTCCAGCGAACTTCTATCCAGGTATTAACTTTACGGATAGTGTAGTAAGACGTTGGAGCTTTGAGTATCCGTCTGTATGTACATATCAGCGTGAAATTTCAGACAACTGAAATACGGGTAGCATTGTTTTGGACTACAATGTCGATTGTTTAAAACTTACATTAGAAATAAAGTTTTTTTTATTTCATATTTCATTTTAATTTATACTAATTGTAAAACATTGCCGTCTTTATAGTTGACTAAATACATACAAATCTCCACGCCAGTTCCCTTGTGGGGTAGGCAGAGAATAATTTAATATAAATCCATTTATAATAAAACCCTGACCCAAATGTTTTCGAAAATTTCCTCATATACATTTGTGACAAAAAAATTTGATGTAGCCCGCCTCTTGTCTTTCTCACGTTGAGCATATATATGTGTTCATCATATTATATACATAGTAATTTTTTTTACCGCATATAGGCTTTGTTTTTATAAAAATGGTGTCTATAGCCTTGGTTTTTAGAATAATCAATATGAAATACATAGTTGACGTACAGCAGATAATACAGCGAGAAGAAATTTGTACCTCATTTTTAAATAATTGACCCCTTATAATTCCACTGTTGGAATATGGGTCTCCTCTCATATTGAGAGGGTTAAGGCCATAGTCTGCCACGTTGGCGAAGTGCGGGTTGGCAGACTGATTTTTAATGATGTCATATTAGAATGTTCATATAGCCTACATTGATATACATAAAAAATCTACCTCAAGTCTCATATAATTTACACTTATATAAGATACATTTCAACAAATTTACATAGCAGTGCAAAATTAAAGCAGCTTCAGAACACATCTCTGAATACTGTACTGTGCATACACATAACACCTTTCGCAACCGCAAAGTTGGCATTCCTAAAACATTTCGCTGAAAACCAAAGGATTTTTCGTTAAAATTGGAGGGCACTCGGTTACTGCTAGAATTTAACACGTAAGTTCTATTAAAACTCATTTAGCAAATTGGATGCTAATTTGAGTAGCGCTCTAACCGCTTAAATTTCGAAACACGTAAGAAAAATTAAGGTTATGGCCTTTTTAATTATTTAAAAGTTATTCTGAGTATACGTTCCGCTTATTTCTTGAGTCGGTTAAACAAAACTGTTGTTATTTAGACCAGGTAAATGCATCAGGACAAACAGACAATCGAATGTAATTAAGTAGTTCATGACTTAGTGGTTTACATTTCAGCCACCCATAATGGGACCCAAGGTTGGAAATCCGAGCTCGTGATTTTGGCTTTACAAAGTTATATGATCTTTTAAGTTATTACATGTCATACTGGTGAAAGAAAGCGTAGAGAGGAAACTAACTTCAGAGTCGTATTTAATAATTTCTAAGGCTTTTTTTCCTATAGCCATAGGTATATAATGAGACTTAACTTAATATTTAATGACGTAATATTTTAATCGCAACATTTTTATCATCAACTGAATTGACTGTTTTATATGTAGATGTATAAAATATACAAATAAATGGACATGTAATGATAGTTCTATTAAAATATAAGCACCTAATATTGTCGATTCTATGTGTTGATATACTAGTATACATTTTCTACTTATACGTATACATTTTCATTTATTGAAGTGAGATAATAAAAGCTATATCAGCATGATATTCACAATACTGCTGACACAACTGGAACCTTGCTCACAATGAATCAAGACTTCTCAGCCGTCCGATCATACTAGCGTTGACAAGGGTAAATAAATATGGACGTTATTTGACATTCCACCTCCTATTCAATGCAATAAACTAAATAAGACCGGGAGCACCCGCACCCGATGTATTCAAACGTGACACTGACGTGCATTCACGGTAGACATGTTAATACAATTTATTATTATTATACCTTCACGCCTGGTCCTCTACAGGGTAGGCAGAGAGCACCGAATGTGACAAATATCTCCATTCTTACACGCCTACCTTTGTTCACTCGCTTCATATATGCACGCCGATTTCAGATATTTCCGGTTTCCCCTTTAGCCAGGATCTGGCATATTTAGTCAAGATAAAACAATTTAACATACATTACGATTGAATTCGTCTTTGGCTTAAAAATCCATAGCGATATGTAAAAGTAACTGTATTGATTTTATCGTACATTTTTATTTGAAAACTGAAAAACTGTATACACTTGTTTTATGCTTCAAGAAAAAACGGTTAAAAAATTAATAAGAAATTCATAGCAATATGGAAAAGTAGTTATATACGAGTAGGTTCTATCGTACGTTTGTTCGTACGGTCGTATCCGTTATTCGAGGGCTGAAAAACTCTATACACTTGTCTTGTGCTTCAAGAAATAAGGGTTAAACATGTACAATGGAACATGCTTATAACGATTTTTTTATGTAAGGATTTTATCGAGACCACAAATATAGTTTAAGTAGGTCTCGTAACACTTCTGAAGGCGTGCTAACGCCCCAGTTCGGAACGTTTCATTCAAAATTGCTTGTCTCCTTCATCCACCGCAATACAAGAAGACAGCAAGCATGAAAAGGTGTCATTGAGACAGGTCCAAGCAAGATTGATGACAGTTCCGCACAGAAATACTCCATTTACTTTACTTTTAAGCCCGAGGGAATAAAAAGTTTCGTACTTGGAGAGTCGGGATTAACGGGAAGTTTCCCGCTGAATATCCATTTGCATTCAGAAAAAGGTCGTTTTGTCAATAATTACCCAGAATGAAATTACTAAAATGAGTCAATTTATAACCCCTTTTAAACTACGCGCCGGAGGTTCATGAGGAAGGACCTCGTACAGTGCCGAAACTAGTCGGGCCACCCCGAAAACAGTACGTGAGTTAGTCTTAATTATTAAAAACCAATATTTGTATGTTTAATTTAATAATAATTATACCTGATTGTACTGTAAAGCAACCGTAACGCTATAACAACCGTTTGAGTCAGCCCTAATCTAATATATGACAACATATTTTTGTGAAATCATCGTCTGAAGATTACGAACACTGAAAGAGTTATACTTAAGGTTCCTTAGAAAACAGCGACATAGCGAGTTACGAGTATAATACTATACATTACTCTAATTTCCGTAAAAAAATTACTTAAATAATTTGTATTTAAAATTAATTGTCGGTTGGAAATTTTCTCTGAATCTCAATGTTCGTAATGGGCGGGGTCGTTTATGAAGGGTAATTGCACCCTTTTGGTACAATATACGGAACCAAGGCCGTGTAGTGTATAAACAGAAGTAAATTAAACGCAAACATGATCTGAAATTACTTACGTTTACACTGTTCTAATATACTACTCGTATCAAGAGAACGCAGCTAATATAAATAAATTCTTGTGTTTGTTTAGTTAGTAATTTGTTATATAATATAGCAGTAAAATATCTCACATAAATTGAGTATTTGTCTGAAAATTACATAACTAACAGATAAATATTTGAAGATTGTATTATAATTACTAATTCTGTACTAGTTTTTCATGTAATTCCATCTTGATTACTTTAAAAGTTACTGAATTTTTTACCAAAAATAACATCTTTTTATTCCTTTATTAGGATTAGTTCTGAATAAATTTCTTTGTTTTTATTAAAGTAATGGCTCCCTATATCTTTATTATTAGTTTCAGTGCCAATAATCACATCTCTTAGTTATATTTCTCGATTAAAGTCAACATAATTACTGACACTGGTTGTACTACTATTGCTTCGAGATTGGCTAACAACAAATTTAATGTTGTTCCAGGTTTGGGATACAGCGCCCTTGGAATAGGAATCTGTTTTATCACCGTGATCAAGCTAACCGATTGCGACCTTGTCACCGATCGCCCAAGGAACATATATCAGAAGGACAGTCCGAACTTCGGGAAGATTATCCCTGAACCCGAACTACTGCCAGTTTTACACGGAAACGATACGAGATGTCGCATATCGGAATATCAATGTATGAACAAGAAATGTGTACCCATAAACCGGTTTTGCGACGGCACTAACGACTGCGGGGATTCTTCGGATGAGCCAAGACATTGTACGCGTAAGTATTTCTTTGAACCTATATATTATTGCAATAAGAACAGAAGATATTATTTTATTATTTCTGCATACTATGAGAGTACTAAATGTAATGGAAGACTTATGAGAAACAACGGGATTATTTTATATCGTGAAGGTAAATCTAATAATGAACACCCAAAATTAATTGGCTAAGATCGTATATAATATGGTCATTGTTCTCAACAATGACTCTTTGATTCTTGTAAATAGTATTCGTAATATTATTCCCGAAATTACTTAATATTCTGCTACGTAAGTATAGATCCTTGAGGGAACCAAAACAACGAAGATAAGAACGAAAAAAAAGATAAAAGATATCAATGTGATTGACGAGTGAGACATTCGTTTATTTGTAACGAATGCTTCTGTTTAAATATATTCATAATAATTAATAACGATTGCATTTGGTAATATAACATCTTATTCAGTAATACAGTAAATCCGAAAAAAAAAATAACTAATTTAATATTTTAATTTATGAACATTATTGAAATTTTCAATATTGAAAATTTAATAACAAATTCAAAATCAATTTTATTTTTATTATATCGATAGCGAGCTAAAAATATAGTTACCGTATTTTATCATATTTCTTAACCTCTTTCAGAGATCGTACTACATTTGTTCCACAACAGAAAGGTCATGACTCAATAGAAAGTATTCTTGAATTATCTTGTCTGCGTCCGATTTACATAACTGAAACGGTTAGAATTGAACATAAAACTATTTTCTGAAATACAATTGTTGAATAGTTATACATAAATATAGAATAAGGACGAACTAGGCGCTATGATACAATAAAAACCATAATTGAACTTCATTTGTATACAAAAATGTTTAGTTGAATTGAGAGAAAAATAGAAATAAAGAATGATTAGGATTATTAGATTATAGATATAGATCATAGATATAGATACATATCTAAATTGATCTTCTTTCCATCCATGATCCCCGCCCCTCCTTTCTGTTAATAAAAAATGTAACTTCACGCTTGCAATCCCCGAACGGGGAGACAAACGGATTTAGCACACACCCATGTTTCACCAGTTACGTTCACGTCTCAGAATGATTAGGTGGGGAGCCTTTTGCCATACTCGGGGCACAGATCCAGACTTTGAGTCACTACTAGAAGTTTCTACGAGTACTTAAGCGTAGGAAAAGGATAAGTGAGAGAAATGTCTGTTAGAGTAGAATTTTTGTGTGGCATTTTAGTAGACTAATAAATTGGTAATCTTCTCTTTAAATTCTCGTTAAATTGCTAATTATAATTATTCTATAAACCGACCTACATTTAAAAAACCATTAATGTCTTTATTTTGACTTTTTGCTGCACATCAAGCATCCGCGGGTGCGACACGTTGAATATTTCAGTGAGTTTTGGTGTTCGGATTGTTGAGTTGAAAAACGGTTGAATCGATTATGAAATATATTTTGCAATACTCAGTTAAATACGAGTTCTATAAAATTCATATTTAAATAATTGAAGCTTATACGTATAATTAGCGTATTTGAGTATTTTCTCGGTGGTCTCTGCCTTCACCATAAAAACTTGGCGTGACAAAACAATAATAATAATTAATAATAGTTTCCTGTTACAGTGTTGTTGGAACACTAAATAATAAGAGATTCTCTCAGAGCAGTGTAAAATATTTTTTTAAGACTAACAACGCATTAACAAATCTGAAGCTTCGAATGACGCCATTTGTCACAAGGTCGGCCGTTAATTTATTTGCAGTCAATTTTTAACAAAAAAAGGTCTTTTCAATAATTTGCACTCACGTTTTAGTATTAATAACGTTAGGTCATGCATCTCATATATTTTTTAAATTACTAATTTGGACAGCTAATAAATGTTTTAAATGTGTATATATTGAGTTTGTCTGGAAGATCATAAATGAACAACAATGTTGAAGATAATAAATTATAAAAAAGTTTTCTATTTGAAAAGAATCGTTCAACGTGTTATAAAAACTTAAACTATATATTGTTACCGGAGTGAAACGGCTTATACAGGACCCTTCGGATTCCCTTACCATTTATCCACTTTAGATAGAGCCCCAATACCAATTCTATAAGCCTTCACGTTCTCAGCCGCAATCGCGAGAAAGGATAATAATAAAACTCGAAACACTTCGGGGGCAGGGGCAGCGAAATTATACGGCCACGGTTTATTAACTTTTATAGATTCTTTATTGAGATCCGAATTGATTCGCGCCATGAATGTATGTATCACGATTGCTTTATATATTTTCAATTTACATCAAAAGAGTATTCCGTTCTTCTATATTTTGTTAAAAGCGAGTCTTAACGATGACCTTAAAATGTGCCGGGTTTTATAACCGGTTGCATGAGCTGCGGTTACAGGGGTATGAACAAATTCCATGAAACTGTATGTATATTTCTGTGCTAATCTCCAGAGAGGCTTGGGTCCAGCAGTAGACCGAAATAGGCTGATGATGAAGATGATATCAAAATTTTCAGTATTCGGCATTTTTATTGTACAAATTCCATGTAATACCTAATTCAGGATTTTTTTTAACTCTTTACAATTCCACTATTGGAATTCGGGTCTCCTGTCATATTGAGAGGGTTAAGGCAGTCTGCCACGCTGGCCAAGTGCGGGTTGGCAGACTTCACACACCTAAGAATTTTTTTTTTTTGTTTTTTTTTTACTCTGAGCTTTACTCTGAAAATTTACTCTCAGCTATTTAACATAACAAACTGTTGCAGTACTTAATTGGAATTTAATTACCATTTATTTTGTCAACACTCGGATATTAATTTAAAAGCTGAAATAAACGGAGAACTTTCGCATAGCTGGTGACTTAATTTACTCAGGAATTTTTTTTTTCATTTTACATTATTATTATAAACTGTTGTTATGTATATATTATTTACATTACATTTTACATTATTATTATAAACTGTTGTTATGTATATATAGCAATATACAATACAATATATTAAACACGACAATAGGTACAGGTACCGTCCAAAAAAATGACGGTTACATTTAATAAATATATGTAACAACTTTTTTTTCAATAACGAACGTTTAAAAAAAATGGTTATTCCCGCTACAAAATGATTTTACAGTGTAAATTATTAAATCTCTACTTATATTAAACATTATTATTAGTATCGTACAAACTGTTAGATTCTTTGTTAAGAATTCGGCCACGTCAAAGATGCTCAGGGATTCAGAACCAATCTTTTCAAGGTCTGACCTACATATCTTTCGGCACTCCGGGACGAGAATAAATTGTCTGGTAACGGCCACTCTCTAGCATTTACTCATAATACTAAAATAGTATCTACAAATACAGATTTTTCATGAATGGGTGGAGTATTAATAATAAAGTTAAAATTTTAGTAATAAAGAGAGGTCCATATTTAAAAATGGAATATTAGTAGCTCCTAACACATTAAGTTTGCATTCATCATTCTATACTAGATTCTTTTTGAAACATAAAAGACAATATTAATAAATCATATTAAGAAATTTTAAACTACTATCGTTACAATTCGTACCTCTATGTTACGTTTGTTATAGCATTTTACTTACTAACACTCATATACATTGTTGTCTGTACTGCGTTCCCAATTATAATTAAATAGATTTAGTATTTATAAATGACCGTTTACTAAATCGGTCACCTATGCGGTCTACCATTCTTGTGGTCCCGACTTTGATTACCAGCCCGGTAGATATCACGATAATTAAAAACATTCAATTTCGTGTTCTCTTGTAGTTTTTACCTGTCTTTATATATACATAAGTCTATGACACTATGATAGTGGAAATTTTAGTGTAGGGCTGTCATTTTGAAGCCTTAGTGAGCATAAATACTACAAATCTATGGGATAGGTTTTAAGATCGCCAGTTTCAATGATTAGTTATAGGTGGCACGTTCTGAGCAATATCGCCCCTTAATCAATTCCCTAGTAACATTTGTTATTCAGAGGCCATTTATTCCAATGCTACTTTAACGACTCGGGCGAATTTCAATAAGACTGCACAAACGTTACTTACACTGCTCAGAAAATCAATAAATCTTCCACTCATCGTTTGGCCATAAACGCTGGATTTCCAATTCCGATTCAGCTCATTTATCACAGAACACCTCATTCCTTCCCTCCATAGATCTTGAGACGTCAACGCCAGATGGACGCTATTGTGAATCGAAGGCGTAAGCAAGTTTAAAAGATTCAAATCAATATGGCGCGAACGTTTGCAGCTACCCAAAATTTCTACAGACTTTAAAAGTCAAATTCAAAGCAAATTCAGAACTTTTACTTTATCATATGCTACCGAATCTTCCTTCAGTGAACGTCGAAATCATACGGGTATAATTTACTGCTTACACGGCCTTTATATACCGCGTAAGAGCGGTAAATCGAATGGAAAAGGCTGGAATTACTTTTTCGGTCTCTGATACTGCGGTTATTATATTTGATTAAATCATCAACAAAGTAACGTTGGCGTGCGAATGAATAAATATACGATAGTTAACAATTATCTGCTTACAGTTTCATTTCTTTGGCCTTAAATTAATGAACGCAACAAGAAGTGTTAGTACATAATCAATGTCTAATTGTATAGTCGGTTTTTGTATCAAGAAGACTTGGTTTATGGTTTTTTGAAGGTACCCAAAAATAAGGATTGAATGTAGCATCGACCTTAAATCTATGCTATTACAGACACATTGATTATTTGCTTTTAGAGATTATTAGTTAAATACTATAAATAAATATCTGTACCGTCCTCCTCTAAGTATAACAAACCACCAATAATAAAGTTAAAGTAAACATACTCGTATTTTAACTTTCGCCAAGTAAAGTGAATTTGTAACATCATAAAGACATCATAACTTTCTACTTAGTAATTCGAACATATGTCAAGATCATATCAATTGTTAACATCAGCGAAGTTACAAGCGAGAGCTCTCATATAATGGTAATTGAGTTTCGGTCGCGCACACACGGCGCGCGGTCCAATTCTGTTTCAAAATGCAAATTTATTCTCAAATGTATTATTTTTCGTTCATTATTCCAAATTAAATTGAAATACTAAAGTATGTGTGAGTTCAAAGTGATATATGACACTAACCGTTTAAAAAAGTATCATCACGCCTGTAATTCCTAAAGAGATAGGCAGAGGAGGGAAGTACTAATAAACTCCCATGATTCACTAGTTACCTACATCCAATTAGTTGAAAAAAGTTTATATGCGTGTAAAATTAAAAATCAATGCGTGCCTACATGGGGGTTGGTAAGCTTAAATAAACAGAAGTATCTCCTAGTATAGTTGTATGAATGAAGGGTTTTCTTAGAATGAAAAATATTTAAATAGCTATAGTTATTGTTATAGTTCAATATTCTCCGTATTTTTTAAGTATATTGAAAGAGGCCTAGTTGGGAATGTCAATATTTAACTGTTCTGTATACCTACATAACTCAAATGAGCAAATATTCCAGTTTTATTTTTCGATTTCAATTAAAAATTATTGCCCGTAAATTACAAACGAACCGTGAAGGAAATTTGTAAACGAAATAACACGCGAAAGGAAGGTAACAGTACTAGGTATTATTCCAAAATATAAATACAATAATTTATAACTACCTAATTAAAGAAAATGTATCTGTGAAAAATTAATGCATTTACTGTAAAATAACTTAATTGATAAGTTATATGCAAACAGTTTACGAGGCGTAGCTAGTGGATGATAAATATACGAGTATGAAACTAATTCTGTACAAGTCTCCATGCGAACTTCAAGCAGTTCGTCTGTAACAGTGGCAGACTTCGACTGTGTCAATAGACGAGTTCTGTTGTAGTACACCTAGAAACTAATTTTAACTTGGCCCATCTGTAACGAGTAATGCTGCCAAGTTGTGTAGGTAGGTGATTTTTTATTTTGCAGTTTTCATTAAAAGTTGTCGAACTGCCATTTATTAGCTAGTGCTTTGTTTGTTTTGCTACAATAAAATAGTTTTACTTAGATCAGCGGCTACTTCGAAAATATTCATTGCAGCATTAGTTGAGGCATTGGCATTAATACAGCAGTGATGAGACGTTTGCTTACTGTTGCAAGGTCTGGGATTCGAATCCTTGGTCTATAAGTTTAATTCTAGCTGTTTTGTTTTTTCCAGACCCTATATTATTCGTTATAATGCTGAAGAAGACAGTCGTGAGGAGACCTGCACAACTTTTATACGTCGGATTTTTTTCAGACACGTATAAAGTATACCAGCAAACTATTGACCAGCGTCGTAGACTACAGGCTTAGACATTTTCATTTTGTTAAGACACATAAACATTGGGGCCATAGATGTGTTGATGAATAATCTTATTTTATTCACGATATTTATATGTATATAATGTTATATGTATATATGGGTGTAAGGGGTTCCAACCACCATCTCAGGAACCCAAGCCAACCTCACCTGCATGTGGTACACCCTGCTATAACAGACGAGGCTCTGGCGACCGGCTGA
>DWMG01000398.1:0-20136 GCA_018244855.1 Elbella merops
CCGGATAGACAGATCAGCACGCGTGTATTTCTCCTAATGACTGTAGCACTCTCACTTTTGTATGTTCTACATTTCATGGAGTAAAGGACATGTTTTTTGACAAATACTCGGCACAATTACAGACACTAACTGCGAATTATAAGTTTAAAAAAACTCTATGACACTTGGCTCAACTATCATACTTGCATCCGCTAGACCGACGAGGCATATTACACAAAATGTATCCATACAAAGAAATACATGTTTATTTATTTACTCTTTATTGCACACCAAAAACAGGCATAACAAAGGGCGAATTTAATGCCTAGTGGCATTCTCCACCAGTCAACCCTTGGCGAATAGTAAGACGATAAATAAAAAGCCAGGTGCAAAAAAAAAAACAAAGTTGTTGTCCATTTCTTTCGAATTGGATTATCATTTATCTGTATTCATTTGTTATATCTGTGAAGTGACAATACTCTGGTAGGTTTCTGGTAGGACCTTGTATTCGCAAGCGCCACGTCCCAGTGGGCACACGTAAGTACCTTAGATATCGCGATACGAGTTTTACGGCTTTTCTTTACATCCAATCCCCGTATATTTACGACAAACTCAGTTACGACGTAAATGCTGGGCTTGTTCGCGTCTTGACGATAATCCTTGTCCTTGAAATATGATATATCGATATTGAAATTTATCGATGGATATTTCTATAAATAATCAGGTTAAATTTTGGCTGATGAGAGAATCAGAATTTTCAGAGTTCGTGTATCATGTGATTTATGAACGTACGAAAACGAGGGTGTATAAGGATATGGATTTGATATTTTGCGTTTCATGCTCCCTGCCTACTCCGTAAGACACATGATGCAATGATATATTAATAACATCATAATTTTATAGGATGTATTTATATTATGTGAAGTAGATCTTATACTGATGGATTTTTCTAATTTAGAATTTCTAGTAGTGACTCGGAGTCTGGATCTGTGCCTAATGTATAGCAATAGGCTCACCACCTATTCCATGCAACTTAAACACAACTGGTGAAATGTAGGAATGTACTACACACCTCTGCCTACCTTTTCAGGGATTACAGGCGTGAAGTTACGTTTATTTAGATCATATACTAGGGAGTGTACTGCACTCTTTTACCTACTTATTTGGGGAATACAGGGGTTGTTATCATTTTGTATGTATTTCACACAAGGTTTTTTGGTAGCTACAAGTATGTTAAATAATATTTGTTTCTATTTAACGCAGAATGGTATATAAATATATATTTTCCTAAAGAGGGAACTGCACGTCTTAACAGAAGATACATAGGTTGATTTTCATTGGAATTCAGCATTATAGGGATATGTAAATCAGTTCGCTGGTGTCTATCCCCCATTGGGAATACATTAACAGTTGCAAGGCGGCGCTGCTAACGAGCCATATGCACATCCACTATAGGTCCAATTCGATTGCCTCCCATTTTCTGAGTAACATATATCCGTTCGTATATCACAGGTATTTTGTACTTAAAACGAGGCTAGTCACTGACTAATATATAGTGATTACTATAGTAAATAAATAATTTATTATCATTAGCAATTTAAGTACTATAGTTAACTTAAGCATTTCATGCACATTATTGTGATGTTTTATATCATATAATTTAAATGAATATTTTAGGATTTATCGCAAAATAAAAAGTAAAAACGCAACATCTCGCCTGTAATCCCCGATCGGGTAGGCAGAGGAGTGTAGTACAATCCCACCTTTCGCCAGTTACGTTTGCGTCCCATGGAATAGGTGGTGAGTCTATTGCCATACATCGGGCACAAATCCAGACTCCGAGTCAGTATTAGAAATTCTAACCTAGAAAATTCTAATCTGGGATTTGAAACCAAGACCTCCCGATCGCCAATAGCGCTTGCAAATATAAATCCAAGCGCGGATCTCACATCGACGACGGGACTCGCTTTATCTTAGGTGATACGAAGTTTACCGGGTCCATTATTATCGTATAAAACAATAGGTTTTTATCAATTTGAATGTATGTAATTCTTTTTAACACAAATGTAGGTAAACTTATATGTGTTTGAACGTGTGCGTGCTTGTGTGTGTCTAAGTAGGTACGTGTGTGAGTATATAGCTATTATTGTCAAGATAGTTGCACAGTTGAGAAGGCTTTAATCTAATAATCGCCTTATGGAAAGTAAGCACCTGGAATGGATAATGGTTCAATAGGTATTATAAACGATAACTTGGTCAGAATTATTTTATTTTTGTTTATTTATTTCAGGATCGCCAATGAAACGTACACTTCACAATTTTACAATAACTGACATTTTAAATGTCATTTCAATCACAGGCAACCACGGCCTTCATGAATGGGCTATACTAAACCCGGAAGCGTCCAAGATAAAGGACCATGTTACTGATACTTAACCAACATTGGCGACAATGTCTAATAAGTCTTCCAGACGGATACTGTCTAATTTCTCAATAACGGGGGATTAACTTGTGTCTGTAGCCGTTAAAATGTCTGTACAGCCAGACACGATGCTGGCGAGGAGCCAACTCCCAACAAAATAAGTCTTATGACACCCAACACGTTTCACAAGTTGAAGTTTCTAATCGTCTAACTTTCACATCTATATATGGCGGCGTAAAATGACGGGTTCTGTTTAAGCTACTACCGAGAAATGCAACATTGCACACGTGAAGTTTTATTGTTAATAATATAACGGCTTCACACTTGCATTTCTCAGAAGAAGTTGGCAGAGGCATACAGTACTCCCAGTTTTTATTAGTTATGTTATGTCTCTTGAAATACGGGATACGAATAAATGTTTATCTATTTTTGATGATATGGTTTTTATTATTTTAATATTATTAAGGTCAAGCTAAGTCTCTTTCGGAATTACCTATAATTCATTATTTCATAGCGAGATCGCTTTCTGAAGTACCTATAGTTTCGGAACTACATATAATATATCGCTTTACGGCTAGGTCTCTTACGGAAGTATCTACCTATAATTTTGGAAGTACCTATAATACATTATTGCATTGTAGAGACAAAGTTGGCAGGCTGTGTTCCCCTCGTTGTCGGCTCGTACACCCACGATATGCAAATCCACTCGTTAGCGTCTCTTCAGACAGCCATCAATGCTAATTATTCAACTCTTCCCGTCACCTTGTCATTGCCATCTATTTACATATAATTCTATCTTCATTTACTCATTATTTTGACTTACTAACTGCCTCTTTGGTCGAGTGGATGCAAGCGTGACTGTCGATCGAAAGGTCCTGGATTCAAATCCTGGGACGAGTACTATTGGATTTTTCTAATTTAGAATTTCTAGTAGTGACTCGGAGGCTGGATCTGTGCCCGGTGTATGGGAATAGGCTCACCACCCATTCCATGGGACGTAAACGTAACTGGTGAAACGGAGTGTACTAGACTCTTCTGCCTTCCCCTCCGGGGATTATAGGCATGATGTTACGTTATTTACTCATTATTGAATACAAGAATGGTATATCAATGGTAGAGCAAGAAAAACAAACCTAGGTGTACGTACTTTTATCAACTCGGAGATGATCTTAAAGCAGCTCAAAAGTTTTTGAAACAGAGAAGCTTATTTAAGGACTTTAATGGAATGTAGACGAGTTTGCTAGGACCGTGACTATATACCTACTTTCAGTACTTATTGGATGGATTTGCAAGAAGCATGTCAGTCTGTAAGTTCTCTAAAGTACCGCACAATTGCCTATCACTGTACCCCGCAAGCGATCTAGCGAGAATTCTCAATAACTATAATAACTATAATAACAAAAATAAATATTATACTAAAAGTAGTCGGGATAATTGGAATGAACAGTGCAATTTTAATAATCGATTTGTAAGTGTACTAAACTGTAATCCAATGAGCACAATCCAAAAGCTATTAAGTGATATTACAAGGTCCCGAGAGGTTTTACTTGTTCGCAAATGAATAAATTACAGGCGAGAGGGATAAATGTTCTTTATTCTTCACCCATGGGATGATAACGCGTAAATAATTTGTCAAGCGTAAATGTCGCCTGTAATGGATCCGGCAAGACATTTAAGGGAAGATTTTTTGTGTATATAAGTCGATAAAAGCTATGAAATCTTCAAAGGGATCGTTTGCACAAGCTAATGCTGTGCTTCTTTCTACCCTCAAGTAACTTCTTGCAGGTAGACATGTTAAGATACATTTTTATTAACTGTAATTACAATATTCGGGTTTCGTTTTGAAGGGTATGGTGTGTAGGTTCGGAGGCGACTTAGTTCTTTGGCGTATCAAGGCGCTCGGGAACAACTTCTATTTAAGATTGAGATGTTGTCAAGTATATAATGTAGCATGTATATAATCTAGTGTAGAATTGTAAAATTAAGTTGTAGGCTAAATTAGTTGTATTTTTAATGTTCGTGTGCATGTTTTTATTTTTATAACGGAAAGGGTTTTCGGGTATCCTAAACAATACAATTAGAGTAATTGTTTTCAAGCATGCTGTGTGTGTACATTTTAAGTATTAGTAAGAATTAGAAAGGCGTGGGAACGTCGAGGGTTCACTGTTGTGCATTACTGTATTTGAACAGTATGACGGAGTGGGATGAGAAACCCAACAATAATAGGTAAAGTAATTATAAAAAAGCGTCCTGGAAGACAGTGTTTAACTTGCATTGATGTAAGACAGACCTCTGTTCAATTCTTTAATAAGCCTATACTTTTAAGTTTACTTGACCTGTGATTCCTTTTAGATATAAATAACATCCTATATCTACCGTAGTACGATAGAAATATTGATACTAGATTGGTTTTTTACACTTATGCCCCAATACAAATCCGTTAAAAGATGCTATGTTTTTAATTGAAGAGAAAACCGAACGATACGAATAAACAAACAAATAACAGTTCAAAATGGCCACTGTCACCCGAACATATGCAACAATTGTCGAACAGGATTGCAGTAATGGTATATTATGGTCAGTTACTTCGTTCGTGACAAATTGGTAATAAGACTGCAGAAAACTGGTTGTTACCTTTGGTCTGATCAGTATATTCTATTATGAGTGCAGTTAGTTCTAGTATTATTTGAAGTTGGTTACAGAAGCGTTGCTACTGTTGAGCATTTGGGTGTAAGGTAGAATGACGAATACTTCACCAGACAAGACGTATGTGTCATACTACCCAACAAAGCATCGCTCATACTGTTGACCTGGCCTTATTTTAGGACGTCTGTGATTTCATCGCAAAACGCACGTCGAGATCTATATCTTCTGTCTCCACTTCTCTTCATATTTGCATTCAATTTTAATTTTTTCAATGTCATTGACAATCATCAATACATCTTTAGCCTGGCTTAGTCTACTGCAGTACATACTGGGACTCCCCTGAAGGGTTTCTTCCTATAATCCCCTCGCTGGGCATACAGCGGAACTGGATAAGCGGCCAGGACATGTAGACTTAAGAAAAAGGGTAATGAAATGGTCATTCATTAAAATGTTAATTGAGAATGTTCACATTATCAATTGTACAATAAAAATAGTATTAGCGTACTGAAGAAGAAATTCCAATTTTTACACCGTGTTATCATTAAAAAACAGAAAACAGCATATAGGTGTGTAGTCAAAGCGAATAACCTCACGTACTGTTTGTTACCCAATATTCGAAAGTCAGATGAAAAATGTCGGCGAATAATCATATAAAAAGCATTTTCAATTCGAGAAAATCATTCCAAGCCGCCCACTTCGAATACACCAACATGTCCGCCTTCGCATTTCTTCTCCTCTGCATCCAGGCTTGCCTGATCCAGGTAAAATTAAACATTCTTCTTATGTCTGACTGTTGATTCTGATGTTGATTCTTGATAAGTCAAAACAATCAATGACAAATATCTGTTCCCATTACTTTCAATTGGTTTCTAATACCCACCACTTTACGTCACTTTCCCTTTAATTTGTATCCTGCAATCAAACTAAATAAATCATAATATTAAAATAATATCGGAATTACTACAGGACTTATATGGATACGAAATTCACTTAATTATGTATGTCGTTTTTTACAGAACGTTTTCGGAGCCGGGCTCTGCGGTGCCAGAGCTAGCCCTTGTGGTTGCGGCCTTGGTCTCGGTGGTCCGCTCACCGCCGGTCGCGGATACGGCCTTGGAGGTCTCGCTGGCCCCTTCGCTAGTTCCCTAGCCTCTGGTCCCGGTTACGGTGGCGCTGGCATAGGTGATGTCGCTGTTGCGGGCGCGCTGCCCGTCGCTGGTACTACTGCGGTTATTGGACAAGTGCCAATTCTTGGTGCCGTGGAATTCGGAGGACCTGTCTGCGCCGGCGGAAGTGTCACCATCGCTGGTTCTTGCGGTTGTGGTTGCGATAGTCTTTTCGGATCTGGTCTTTATGGTGCTGGTCGCTATGGACCTGGTCCCTATGGTGCTGGTCGCTTAGGAGCCGGCCGAACTGGCCGCTTCTTAATTTAAACTGATTTAATCTAAAAATATATTGGATCAGTATTTCTAATGATTGGTTTTATTTTGATTGATCTCACAATAAACATTAAAGTTTCCATAAAATCAATAATCAATAATACCCCCAGGATTAACTGTAAATTGTTAATATAAAGAGAATATCCTCGAGATGATAATATAGCTGATAGTAATTCATGTAAGAACAAAACACACCTGCATACAGAGCGGATTTTGGTTCAGTAACTGTTTCATCATAATCAATATATCAAAATTGAGCTTTACTGACAATAACCTAGTTGCCATTGTCTCTTTCTTCCACAGAATTCAATCTTTTATTAACACAACACCAGGCAAATTTAAATCTGCCATCTATAAACACTCCGCGACAAAATACAAATACCATAGGTACCATATCTACATGCTGGTATTTTTAAAATGAGAAATAAAAAAGGCAACATGTAAACTAAGGCTATAAATGTAAATATGTCTGCGGTATTTACCAGGCCACTGAGTTATATTAGTGACCAGTTTTCCAACATTATTTGAAGCTGAATGATATACCTTGAATAAACAATGTCATATTAATCTCGTTTTCCAGCCAATCCAAAATGTCTATGACAATATACACCCCAAAACTGCACAAAAAGGGTAGTCGTAAACAAAGAGTATTTTTGGCACACAACCTGAATTCGCAACATTTGTCAGACCAACGACAAGAGATTAATATTTTTTTAAATTATTTCATACAACATTACTGAATATTTTAATTTTACGTGACCCAACTGACATTACGGTGTCGGATAGGTCAAATGATATTGGAGTACAAGAATCCTACGGAATACCCAAATAAAACAAGTAGGCAGAAAGGCCGAAGATGCGACGATGATATTTTGCGTAATTTAAAAAAACATGTTCATTATCAAAGATTCTACGATCTCTCAGCTTCGAATACATACTTAAATGTGAATGAAAGTTTGCACAAATTGGCGCAATTCGCTTTCAGAACGTTCTAGAGATCTAAAGGAAATTTTCATAAGTTTTTCTTTATCAATATTGGTACTGGTACTCGTAGTCCGTTAACTATAGTCTTAAATTGCACACGACTTTTTTATGCAGTTTCGTGCTAACACTTTAAAACGGGACCCCTGGGAGTATGAAAGAAAAGTACTGCCCAAAATTTTACATAAATTGGCTCTCATCATCGTCAGTCTCTAGATGTCCAGTGCTGGACATAGGCCTCCCCTAATCGCCGCCACTCTTTCCGGTCCTATAAATTAGCTAATTATAATGTATGTACTTTTGACACTAAAAGTGCTCCATTACGTACCGTTATCTCTTTAAATTACTTCATTTTATATTTTACATTTCTATTAGATAAATAACAATTTCTAATGACTTCTTTTCAACAACATTTTTTAAGATGTTTCACTACCACATTTTAAAATTGGAAGAGGGATTGACGATGGGCTCAAATCCAGGGTTGGGTACTATACGAATTTTTCTAACTTAGATTTTCTAGTAGATATTTCTAATAGTGGCTTGTAGTCTGGATCTGTGTCCGGTGTATTGCAACGGGCTCACTATCTATTCCACTGTGGCACGTAAACGTAAGTGGTGAAACATGGGAGTGTACTCCACTAATCTGCCTATCCCTTCGGGGATTACGGGTGTTATCTTGCATTATAACTATGTATATGTTTTTCGTCACAAAGATTTTGGGTAAGAGCGAGAAATAAATCTCTGTATAAGGATTATAACCCGGTACATTAATTCAGTCTTTTATACCTAGGAGACAACTTTCTGCGTGTAAATACATTCATATATGCGTTATAAGATTAAATATTAATTGCCTCGTTGGTCGAGTAATTGCAAACGTAACTAGTGTTCGCAAAGTCCCGGATTCGATCCCTGGGTCGGGTACTATTAATTTACAAAATAACTTGAAATAGGTAGTAATTCCACGGAGTCTGGATTTGTGCCCGGTGTATGGCAATCAGTTCACCGCCAATTCCATGATGAGCAACCTAACGTAACTGGTAGGACTGTACTACACTCCTCTGCTCACCTGTTCGGAGATTACATACGTGATGTATCATTTAAAACTAAATCTTTCTTGTAGCAATGGTAATAAAGAAATATCATGAGAAAACCTACACACTTTAACGTTCTCATAATGTAATCTAAGGCGTGTGAAGTCTGTGAACCGGCACTGGAGCTGCGTGACATACTATATACATAAAAATTTGTCATCTTGAATGAGGATCCATCCCCTGTCGTGAAGGATGAAAGGGTTATTCTTGACCATGATGATAAAAGCAGTATTGAAAGAAAATAATAGAATAAGGATGTATGATAATCTCACATGCATTCCTAAGCTTCTGAAGTAATTGTATCTGTTTGTAATGAATCTTCGATGAGATGTCGCCACTGGCTTAAAGATTTCTGACATTGCACTATCAACATGAAATCTACATACAATATGCATGGAAGGTTGAAGGGTTGTTGTATGTTACAAATATCTACGGGCTCTCATTTAACATTTTTGTGACATAATAAACATCAAGTCAAAATATTTTTTGCTTATTTATTTATTGATACTTCTTGTTTTCCCCAAATTACGGGCCTGATGATCATTGGCAATGTTTACCAGACAATCTGGTACTCAGATAGATAAGTCGAAGTGCTCGTAGGTTCGTTCAATTTGCAGATAGCAAACGATGTATCAAATGAGGCAATTTCAAGCGAAGTCATACCTAAGATGGACGGCAAGAGGTAATAAAATTACCGCCATAAAATCATATTAAATAGCCGGCAACGAGTTTTATCGGTAGATAATAATCGTTAAGCGACGTTGAAAATCTTGAAGATGGTATGAAAGGCCGGGTTGGCTCCAAAGTTTATCTATGCGTGATTATCATCGCTCTGAAGCGTCTCCGTTTTTTCTAGATCGTGCAGAAGAAGCCTGCGCACAACAGTGAAACGTTAAAATGGTTGTAGGGAGATAAGGAGAGGTCGTCCTTTAAACGTACAATAACAATGTTATCTTAAATGTTTTGTGTTCGAATACAAGAAACTCACGTATTGTTTCCCAATATCTGAATGTCAGGAAAAAAATTAGGTGAATATTTATATAAAAAGGATCATCAATTCCAAAAAATCATTCTAAGTCCACCTACTTCGAATACTTCAACATGTCTGCCTTTGCCTTCCTGCTCCTCTGCATCCAGGCTTGCCTGGTCCAGGTAAAAATATTCTTGTTTTTTTAACAAATATTAACCAAACAGTATGATGACCTCAAGGTCTTAAACTTCCGCAATAAGTAATATAAAATAAGTTATTGGGCCTGAACCACTATTTCACCTAATTCTGCTGTGAAGTAATTGTTCCTAGAACAATTTGTGTTTTGGTTTGAAAAATGTAGTCACGCGCCCATGTGTTTCTAATGTCCTCATGTCTAGTCATCTCTAGGTGACCATTTTTGCTTTGAAGCCAAATGTCGTACAAAGAAATGTCGACTAGACTAAAATTAGTAACAGTCCTAGTCCTCTTTCTAATGAATACTTATTATTTTTCTATTGATTGATTATTCTCAGTTTCCTGCAGTCTTATTTGAGGTGGGTTGTCTTACTTGTGACAATCATCTCGTTTGATACTTTTCTTACCAGAAAAACCATTCATTTTTGTTACAGAACGTTTTCAGCCAGTGCATCGGAGCTGGTCTGTACGGCGCCAGAGCCGGTGGTTGTGGTTGCGGCGGCATTGGTCTTGGTTATGGTTACGATGGTCTTGCTGGTCCCTACGGCGCCGGTCTCGGATATGGTTATGGTGGTCTCGCTGGCCCCCTCGCCGGTGCCGGTTACGGAGGCGCCGGTGTAGGTGAGGTTGCTGTCGTTGGTGAGCTGCCCGTCGCCGGTACTACTGCGCTTGCTGGACAAGTGCCCATCCTTGGTGCTGTGGAATTCGGAGGAGCTGTCTGCGCTGGCGGATCTGTCACCATCGCTGGTTCTTGCGGTTGTGGATGCGACGGTCTTTACGGCGCTGGCCTTTATGGCGCTGGACCCTATGGCGTTGGTCGTCTTGGAGCTGGATATCTGTACTAAGAAAAAAACCTGAAACGAAATGAATTAAATATATAATGAATTGGCATTTTAAATATTGGTTTCAGTCTAATACATCATTTCGAAGTAAATGTACCGTTACTTAGTATTTAAATAACTTACAACAATTATGGACCTTTAACATACATAACTGCTGAATTATGAGACTGTACAACACTCCTCTGCCTACCGCATCGGGGAAATATAGGCGTGATATTATGTTCATTTAATAGTGTAATATTAAATTACTATGAGAGTTGAACGCAAGTTTTGCAATCTCATTAATACATACTAATTTATTCTTAGCAAAAAGTTAAAGAAAATTGTGTTGGGATCAGTAGTGCGTCTTGGGCGAGATATGAGTCCAATAACAGACCAAATGCAGCTGATAAGTTGATGTGATCCAGATAAAACGTAACGTTTCTGTAAAACCTATACAATTAGAAAACGAAGAGTTTTCAAGTACTTTTTCAAATTCTATACCACTAAGAGCATGCGCACATGAAACACGATTATAACACGAAAACATGGCAATATATGTAGATTGTTCCATCGTATACTGCTACGAAAAGATAGATACTTAATTTTAAACATAAACAAGAGAGCTTCAAATATGCATGCTCAAACATGAATCGTTCACGATGGCTGAAATTGCAAAATTCATTTTTAAAATATTGAAGAATTTTCTTTACAACTAGTACAAAGGTTTCAGAAAAAGCTACAAAGTTTTCTTTCAAGCTAAATGTAGAACATGGATAATAGAAATATTTTAATCAATATTTCATTTTATTTTCTTACTGAGACTGTAAAATGTTCAAATCATCATAGCATTCAAAAAACTTTGCCGGCTTGTTATTAGGACCTCATAAATACTGGGCTCTATCGTAAACCCAGAACTTTTAACAAAGCTTGAGTATATACGAACGAAACAGCAACCGAAGGAACACTGCTATACTACAAAATTGGTATAGACTGTAATGTTCTAAAATTGTACGTAAAATTAAGGGTTCGATATATTAAAGCAACCATGATGATGTAACAGATAACATTATCAATCTCATACGTATTGATTACGAACGATTTCTCAAAGTGTTTCATGCAACTCCATTTATATCACGTATAATATATGTTCTTGCACAAATCATTTTCGTCGATCCGATATATAACAAATCAAAGTCATAGTTATTTCAGTCTTTAGTTATAATTAGTAAGTTTTGCTCCATAGAATCATGAATTGTGTCGTGTTTGTTTGTTTTCTTGCTTGTTTGTGTCAGGTAATCGGATTTGTGTGTTTAAACTGAGAGGCTATCTTCTATAACGCTTACTTTGCAGCACCCACTGAATTCAGGTGCATCACATCATGCAAGTTAGGAAACTTTTTCTGACCAATGCTAACGCAATGTAGTATCATATTTTATTTCCGAAATCCAATTGATATGTACGCAATATGGAATACGTTTGCGAGTAGAATCTATTTCTGTTTGAAGTACAAGATGCTTTAAAATGTTCTTAACCGGAGTTTAAATCACCTGTGAAAATTTGATTGATAATAACAATGCTATTTAAGTAGTAGAAGTAGTAATTAATAAGATTTGAAGCAAAAGGAAAATAATGGGGCCATTATAAGCAGGACCTAGTTAAATAATTAAAAATGTGAATCCTGGAATATACTAAGAACTCAACAAAAATTGCGCATTAATTTTGAATTAAACACTTCTTTACTTAAGTAATTTCTGTTTCAGGTTATATTAGGCCAAGCAATTGGTTTCAATGGAGGCCTTGGCATTCCAAATGGTCCTGGCCTGCCAATCGGTGGCGGACTCCCACTTAGTAACGGCTTAGCTGCGGATGGAGTAGTCCTCAACAACGGTATTGCCAACAGTGCTCTTGCTGCGAATGCTGCAGCTGCTAACAGCCTTCCCCTAACTGGTCTGCCAATATCTGCTGTATCTCCTATAGGATATGGAGATGTCGCGGTTGCGGGAGAACTTCCAGTGGGCGGATCGACTGCGGTAGTTGGCAATGTACCGATCATTGGCTTCGTGACATTCGAAGGTGTCGTACCAGCTGGTGGCACGGTGACTCTTGGCAATAACTGTGGATGTTAGTATTTATTTTTGGTCGTGAATAAATTTTGTTGATTTACATACTTAATTATTTTTATTATATGTCATTCCTAATACAAGATTCGTTTGTGATCTAATTTAGAACAATGTTCACTACTGTATCGAGATTTTTTCTCAGAATAAATAAAAATTAACTTGCATGAAACTTTTCAATTGATTCTATAGGAAAGGATAAATGAGTAAAGGCAAAAAAAATTAAGGTTATCTTCGGAATAATACTTAAATGATTTACCGCCATTTATAATAAACACTAAAAAATACGTCAATGTTCTTTGAAAAATAACGGTATATTCAATAAAAAGGATATTAAAACGTACATAACAGACTATTTCCTTATTAAAAAAATATTGAATATAATTATTTACCATGAGCTACTTTGAGTTCAAAGCATAAGTTTTATGTATAATCATAGTTTTTTTCTCGTTGCCTTATTATGGAAATACTGGTTGCATGGTTCTACTTAAAGTCAAGTAAATAATATTAAACATTTGACCACTATAAAATGCAGATAAATACACTTTCTATGAAAACTATAGGATTGTCGTAATCAACCTCATGAGTTAAAATACATTTTTTACACTAGAGTTTCCTTGTATACACATACATATTTTCACGCCAGTTTCGCAGGCAGAAAGTAGGTACTGATTGATAAACACAATCCTTACATACCTGCCGTTCTTTTGCACATTTATCTCTCTCTTCGTGATCTTGGTGTTGGAGAGTTCTATTACTGGCTAGCTAATACTCGCTAATAGTCAGATACTGGCCAATAGGGAATCAGACGCCCCTGAACTTTTTGACCCCCCTGTACTTATGAGCCCCTATATTTTTCAATAGCAACAGTTTTGCGTTAGATTATAATGTAACCTGATGGTGGGCGAGGTGTAGACTAGGAAATAAACAAATTAATTCTTTCCGAACTCGTTTGGAAAGAAATAATTTTTTCATTGTATATAAAATGTAGTGTTATTTTTCCTTTTCTAAGTAAACGACAGCTTTACTATTTAATGCTTTTTGACAATTCGTATTAGATCACCGTCTTTTAATGTGCCCATCTCATACCAAATCTACTTGGAATAAAATTTCTTATTAACGTCACAAAACAATTCTAGGTGGTTTTTGAAATATTTTAGTATCTTTTTAAGCTTTGAAATTTTCCCACAGACTTTGTCGTACTTAACTTTTTTGTCGAATATAATAAAAGGTATACATACAATAAAAGCATATTTTTATAATAATATTGACAAAATTACGTCCCATACGTCTTAAATTTGATTTAATTTTGTAGACTCAGTTAAAATACATAATTCTGCTTTAAGGACTAATAGAACTATAAAATTGTACACCAGGTAATGGTCAAACTGCCGACCGAAAATACACGTAAATTTTCAATGTTTGTGGCAGACTTCGTTTTCATGGTAATTATATATGTTTAATAAAAAAATTATTAGAACCAGTTACAGAATACACCTATATATAAATAAACCATTTAGCCCTTTTCCTTTTCCACGTTCATAACTTTAATAGAATTAATAACGTTTGAAATGTCTTACGATATATCCTTAATTTCAACAAATACTATAATATTTATAAGTTTATGTAAATGGATAATGGTTAAAATGAACATTATTTTAATAACTTAAACTAAACCCTTAAGCTAAACCCCATGTTAAATAATTTTGTAACATCGTACCTATTTAATAAAATATGAACGTCCACGAACTTATTAATTTATTCAACGAATCATACTATAATCGTCAATATCAGCTTGTAGGCTAGTCAATTAAATACGCAATATAAACCGGAGTGTAGTATTACAATAGAAAGAAAAAATAATAAAAGCTCAGTTACTAAATAACAATTTATTAAATTAATGAACTGAGACCAACGTACTATATTAATTAACAGTTGTTTAATAAATAATAAATAACTTATTTAAAAATAAACTAATAACTAATGCTTATACGATCGCTGCCACCGCCGCCGGTCTGCCACCGCAATTATAATTCACGGCCGCTGAGCCATCCGTTGGTACATTACCATTCACGGCTACAGATCCGAATATCGGTATTTGGCCATTTACGGCCACTGTACCACCGACTTCTAAAGCATCCGCGATCACTGAGATACCAAAACCTTGTGCACCGGGCGAACCGCTTGTAACTGTGAATGTATTGCCATTTGTTCCTAAATTGAAAGTTGCCACATTACCATTAATTGTTGGTAAATTGCCATTGACAATTGCGGCTACGTTGTCGCTTAAAGCGCTGTTCAAGCTTACTACATTACCAGCCGCTACTACGGGAACGCTTTCTGTATCCGCAGTGAAGGCGCTAGCATACGCAGTGTTTGGGTAGGCAGCATTTAGGTTGTTAGCCGCGTTAGCGTAGTTAGTAGCTATATTCTGGGCAGCTAGTCCATTAACAGCGTTAATGTTAGCTAAGTTAGCATTGGCTAGATTTGCGTTGACGAGATTTGCAGCAGCTAAGTTGGCGTTGCTCACACTCGGGGCAGTATGAGCATTGGCAATAGGATTGGTTGCGACTGCTCCGCCCGTGGGCACTCTCGCAACAGCACTGTTTGCTGCTGCTTGAGCACTGTTGCTGATAAGGTTTGGCGCGCTAGCTATTACTTGCTGTGAAACAGCACTCCTTGGCGCATAAGACAGTACTTGCGCGGATGAGAGCTGCAATACGAAAAATGTGATAATTATTATCCTTAATTAATTGACCACATAAGGCAAGACTTAAACCGATTATTTATGGTAGAAACTATCTGCATTTGGAACTAAATATATACAACTTTGAAAAAAAAAATTATCATCATGGAGGGAACTCGATATAAAATATAATTATCCTATAGAATTTATTTTTAAAATGTTTTATCGAAATACACTAACTGTTGACATTAAAATTATTCTTTAATATAACCGTTTAGTATATTTGTCTAAAATGTTTCTTTTTAAAATACTTATTATATAATATTAATGAATAAAACTAAACAAAACTTACATGCACAATAATGGCACAAATAAAATATACCGAATAATGAAACATTTTGTGTTATGTTCTTAAGTTTAAATGATATGATTTCAGATTTTCTGTCTCCTTTTATACAATTAATGTGTTATCGATTGTAACATTGTTATCTCGGTGAGATGAACGTGACAATCTGTTAATCATGATTGATTTAGTAATTGTTATCTTGTTAGCTGATTACTTAATATTGCAATATCTGGTGTTGTTTGCTGTTAATTGACAATGCTTTGCGGAATATCAGGCAATTGTAGTTAGGGCGTCGAGTTAAGCAACCTTGATTGGCTATTGGATTTCAGTATTGGCTTAACTTTACTTTAGAGGATGTTTTCAGTATAGAATTGTTGAAAACCTTTAACGAGACTTATGCCATATGTGACAGAAAAAAATTATAATAAATCAATTAATCTTATTACCAAATAGATGCAACAACTTATAGTCTAGGACACAGAATAAAAGAAAAACCAATTCGCTTTCAAAACAATTTATTTCGTAATAGTGTATTTTATGATCTACTTTATCACTACAATTTGAAAAACGATCGCCTAAAAGTACCCGCATATTGTGACAGTACCTTTAGCTGGTACAATACCACTAAATGTGACTTCCCCTATCGTTGGTAGCACACCATCGACAAGAGTGGCACCATTTACAATAATTTCATTGCCAGTTACCACAATTTCACCATAGCCCGTACCCATTTCGTACACGTCTGCGCATGGTAGAATGACTTCCGGTATGCCGTAAGATGGTACCACTAAAGCTGGTATGACAACCGGAGGCAGATTCACGAGAGGAAGATACGTTGGTGAAGGACCAATCTCTATTGCTGGTGCTGAATTCGGAACCAGTGATTCTAGGCCTGGACACGCTAATGGTACTGAGGGTGAACCGACCGGCAGCGGTGAGAAGCCGGCAGCTGCTGTAAATGAAAAAAAATAATTATACCCCTCAAAATTTCTGTTCCTCATTTCGGTTAATTAAAATTGTCATAAGAAACTTCATAATGGGTTCCATGAGTGGTGACCAGAAGTTTGTATTTGATGGTAAACATATAAGCTATATATAAGTATCCATATACAACAGTAAAATACATTATAGAACATCATGTTCACAGATTCCAATTATAAAATGTAAATGTAACCACATTATCAGCACGCAATGAAAAATATTAGTGAGCATGATTTATGAAATCAAAGATTGTATTGTGATGTAGAATTTCGAATCCCTTTAATTACACTTTTGTTTTGCCCTCATCTTAAAATAGTAACGATATGATACTCACGACCACATTTTCCAGCGATGGTGACAGTACCACACGCTCGCACCGGACCACTGAAGGCCACATTGCCACTTATCGGGATTGTACCTTCCACATCAGTTAACCCATCAGCACAAATGTCAGCTCCAGAAACGAAGACCTCGCCAATGCCCTCTCCTTTATATACCACATCCCCTGTATATAACCCCTCCCCTGTATATAACCCCTCCCCTGTACATAACCCATTCGTTATATGTAACCTTTCTCCTGTATATAACGCCTCCCCTGTACATAAGCCCTTCGCTATGTGTCGCCTTTCCCCTGTATATAACCCCTCGCCTGTATATAACCCGTTCGCTACATGTAGCCTTTCCCCTGTACATATTCGCTCCCCTGTACATAACCTTTCCCCTGCATATGACCTGTCCCCTGTATATAACCTGTCGCCTGTATACACCTCCCCTGTATATGCCGGAGTATGTTGCGGCTGAAGCTGTACCAATAAAAAATAAAATTACAATAAAAAACAAAGAGAAATGTGAAGAAATTAAAATATTTAGGTATATCTAGAATCAGTAAAAAATAAAATTTAGATTTTTACTTTAGATACTATTTAATTTAGAAGAAACCATGTCCAGCAGTGGACGGGAATAGGCTGATGATGATGATGATAACAGAAGAAAAGCCTTTATACTTCATTTTAAGATTATAGCGCGCACAGAGGAATGTGAGATTTGGTATAGTTAAAGTTTATTTAGAAAGAACATATTTAAAGCTATAATTAATAAAAAGTACATGTAACGAATAAATTATACAAAAAAAAATTAAACCACATTTTTTAATTTTGCAATGTTAATGTTAGAGAATTACGAGTAATATTCCTTGTTCGAATTTTAAAATACTCAAAATGTATATATAATAGGTATATAGATCTATATAAACTAATTTTCTTTGGTATAAAAAACTTAAGGTTGACTGGAGATATATATATCTTTTAGCGATAAGACTAACAATATTTGTTCTTCCACTAATGTCTTTTTTTCGACTTTGTTACCATTCCACTGTTGGAATTATAGGTCTCCTCTCATATTGGGAGGGTTAAGGCCATAGTCCACTACTTACTTGTCATAGTAAGTTCCCATTTCCTCTTTTCTGTTGTATTGGGTTGTTTCGGATTATGTGATGTACAATAAAAAGTTTTTGTATTTTATTGTATTGTACGTATTGTACGAATACAATCGGATAGACCAATAATTAATATTATTAAATTCATAAGCTCAAAAGTCATATCATTTTTTAATTTTATTATTTTTACATTGCAATATTTATTATTAACGTCATCATCATTGGTCTGTTGAAGTCCATTGCAGGACTTCATCATCATCAGCCTACTCCCGTCCAATGCAGGCACGGACTAGGCTATATGATGAGGTACTTTGGGTGCGATTTGGGGATCGCAGAAATAAACAACGGGTCAAAATTAAATCAGCGATAAACTGTACTCACTCCGTATTGACAAGGCCAACGGAAGTACGACTTCAACCGGTCCACTACTCGCTTTTGGTCCTCCAACAATCCGGGCCGGTCGTAACGTCGCAACCGGGATAATAAAGGTGACACCTAATAGAATTTTGATGGAAATAAAAAAAAAAAACAAATTTTACAAAGCGATAAGGCGGAAGTATAAAGGTATAAGAGGGCTAACAGAATAATGGCCGGTATAATTCCCCGTTCAAAGTTTGCTTAGGTAAACGCTCAAACCGCCATTGCAGTTGTTAAGCATACATTATTATGTTTCCATTTGAAATGTGGCCCGAGGACCTTGCTTCTAATATTAGAACCCAAGATAACACTTAACCCTTAAAAGTTACAACAGATTTAATCCCGAGGAGAAGCCAATATGTATTCGAAATTGGATATAAAAGACCTACAAAATTCATTTAACACATGGTTAAATTGACTCATTTGTCATTCCACTGTTGTAATATGGGTCTCCCCTCACATTGAGAGGGTTAGACCATAGTTTGCCACGCTGGCCAAGTGCGGGTTGGCAGACTTCACACATCTTAGATTTTTTTGATTCTAAGAGTCTAATTAACACATGGGCATTGTAGGGTTAATGAATCGAGTCTCTTACTAAGCCGAATACGTATTGGCTATCGATGTTAAGCACAACGGCCTGGCTTCAACCGTTAGATTATATTTTGGTGATCAATTGATTACTAAAATTACCGACTGCTACACCACCGGCTGATGATCACAACAGCACGACTCTTACGAAATCTTGGAGAAACTTTACCTCTGTACTCGTATTTTACATAGAAACATTAGTGAATCATCATGGTTAGATTGATATCTATATACGCTGTGTAGCTAAAGACTCACAGAAAAAATAACCCTATTTCGCAATCACAAGTCACATTTTCGTTTGCTATCACACGCACATAAAGCTGCCTGCGTTAAACTAAAGTCAAATGGGGCAAATTACGAATAACACGTACGGCTGACGAGAACCGCTAAATCGTTTGGTGAGGTAGTGACGTCACAATTAAGCCACTTCAAATTTCCAACATAACATTATAAAAGGAGAAATTATGGAACTAATAAACTTCCGAGCGATTTTGATCAGTACAAATAGAGAATAAATGCTATTAAATACGATAACGTTTAAGTTCCCGATACATTACAACCCACGTAGTGTAAGAAAGGATGGTTTTCCCTAAAGCTAAAAATACATCTGGTTGATATTAGAAGTAATTACAACGTTTATTAAAGTTATCTTATTCGTTAATGAAATTAACTGGATTTCCACAAAACGAAGGAGAATCACAACTCATACATAATATATATGTATATATTTTTTATACTCACTGGAAATTCACATTCACCTACGCTAGCTGCAACACACCCAGAATATATCTGAAACATATATATTCACATAATATAATACATATTTCATCATCATCATCATCATCTTCAGCCTATCTAAGTCCACTGCTGGACATAGGCCTCCCCAAAAAGGGGGTTTATGCCAGTAATCTCCACGCTGGGCATGAGGGTTGGAGATCGCAGGGCAAAACTTTTCGCACCGCCGACGCTGCTGCCCGTCGGCGGCCAGGGCATTTAGCCGTGCCTATTTAGGCTGCGCT
>DWMG01000399.1:0-20134 GCA_018244855.1 Elbella merops
CATCATCATCATCATCAGCCTATCTCAGTCCACTGCTGGACATTGGCCTCCCCCAATGAGCGCCATCGTATGTGCGATAGTAAAATGAAGTTTGTATAAGACTTTGGAAAATAAAAAATAAAACAATAGAACACATAACATACAATAGAATTGCTGCAGATAGCAATGTATTTGTTTTGAGTGTTATATCAAAAAGAATGCCCCCGGGATCGCGAGCCAGCATAGTTTTCTTTGTTCGCTCGCTTGAAACTAATCTCAAGCTCACGTAAAACCTAATTTAAATATACTTGCGTCTGCAGGAGAGCGCGTAGTGTGTACCTAGCAAAGATAGGTAAGGGAATTTTATGGTACAAAGTGAAAACGTTCATACTCCATATTATTATTCTTTACCATGTTCTAAAATACCAGTACTTATAATTTTAATACCTTTCTATATTTCAAATATTATTAAATTTTAGTTTTCTACAACAAAAATAATACAATCGAAGTTAGATAAAGCTTAAGTACATTCTGACTATAATATTCAAAATATTGCTTAAACTCAGATGGATAACCGACAACTTCTTGCAACGTGTCCAAAGCTATCTGATAATGATGAAAATCAGTAGTAACATACGTTGAAAACTCCACATGCCGAAAACTAGTTTTTATTTTTATCGTGTTAAAGCACCATTTCAAAAACTGCCCTCACATGTTTACGCGCGTATGAATTGCACATTTAGTAGCGAGGGTGCGAAATCTTGTTGTTATCTTCAACGAGACCAATTTCGGCAAATGGATACTAAGTCCTAACTCTCCTATCTCTTTTATGTCGTGTGAAGCTCGCGTTCTTTTAAAATATCGACAAACCACATATCGGGCAACGTGTGAACAGCCGACACGCAATTTAGAAAGGATTTGCTTTACTGCCGTCGGGTTAAGTCGATCGTTCGAGGGATCATTGCAAAGTTTAAACATGATCCACGTGAGGAGAGCTAACAGTAACGGAAAATCGTATTAGGACTTTAATTGTAATGTTAAATTAAATCTACGTTTTATAACTGCGAAAATTATTTTAATTGATTATTTCTTATCAACACGCCAATATTCTCTGAAGGGATGGGTAGAAGAGCGTAGTACATTCCCCCGATCCATATGTTAAGTTCTATATTCCACCATCAAATAGAAACTGAATCTATTGCCATACGCTGGTCATACAGATTCAGATTTTGAGCCACTGCTAGAAATTTCTACTAGAGGATCTAAGTTACTAAAATACAATAGTACCCGACCGGGGATTTAAACCCAAAACCTCTTGATCAGTAGTCGCGCTAGAAACTAATCGTCTAACGAGGCAGTCAAATTTTTTAAGATTTGTAGGTAATATTGATATATATAATTATAATATTATTTCAAACTGCACCCAGAGAAGTGACCGAGAATTCCTAGTAATTAATGGTACTTACATGGAAACATCATATGCTGCAAATATGGCAACTTATAATTTTTATTCGCACTGGAGCAGCGGAGTATTGGGATAGTATGCTACACACTTCACGATTTTACAGGAGAAACCCAAGCCCAGTATTGAGACATGAAAAGGATTGCCATCAGCTATAGTTATAAAATTAATAGCTTAAAAACGAATACGAGTATATTTTTTATGAAAGTTAAACAGTTCAAAATGTCAGTAATACACGCACGGTGTCGATATGGTGAACTTAAATTTAATAACTTAACGTGATGAAGCTTAAAAATCTTTATTGAATATCATGATCGTTTGGCTACTAGTCGAGTGTTGCGCGGTCGGGTCGAGCGCGTTCGCGCTCCACTTGCCGCCCTTTGAGGCCAAGCCATGCGAGAAGTCATCCACTTATCGTCAGCACGATCTCATGCCGGAATTTTTCCGTTTTTCCCCATCTTTCGCCTGGACGACTGTACTCCAAACGTGACATAATTGAATCAGTCCGCCCCAAATTGTCGGATGGTTGCAAATTAATCATGACATACGTTAACAGTGGATTTCTAGGCTATTACAGCAATTAATAACTCTGCAAAAATAATCACCTTCATCTCCAATAAAATAGCGAAATGTATTACATATTTTAATCAATTTGATTCTAAATCAAATCCGATATTTTAATTAAATACGATATATTTTAATTAAATACGATATATACTTATACGAATATGATACGAATTTAAATAAATACGATATATACGATACGATTTGATTCTAAATCAAATCCGATATTTTAATTAAATACGATATAATACGGTAAAATGTTATTAATATCGTCGTGAAATGGATTGGTTCATTGGATATAAAACGAAACAGTACCTACAGATAGGTTAAACGATTACTTTAAAATAAATACGAAAAGCTCACGACTCATACGGAGCTCCAACTGTAATTACCTACAAACAAGTGCTATCAAATAAAAACGACAGTTGCACGATGCGCAAAGCAAAAAGGTTTTTGAGGCGCTCGTTTCACGCCAGCTGTAATGCAATTTGAAGTGAGACTCAAAGCGACGTTTTCTGAGCTCGCCCTCGTCCCCCACAAATAAAATGATTAAAATTAAATCTTACTCTTCACACGATTTTATTTACTCTGTAATGTATTTAGATACTTATGTACTATCCGTAGCAAGTAATTTTGTTGATATTCATTAAACTATCATATTTGGCCCTTTTTAAATACGTGCCCATATGTTCACATATTGTGCACGGATACCGAAAAATGATGCAAACAACGGGATGTAATGTGTCAGCGGTAATACCGAGCACAATATATTTCGGTAACGTGTCCACCGAAAATGCGGTGCTGCGTGTAAAATTGTTGTGAAATATGAACCATAAAGCTGTTTTTGTTTGTTCGCCGCAACTAATTGCGTAGTTGTACACGAGTGCAGCGTCGGATGCAGTTTGCGGTCGAGTAGTGTAGGATAGGCATCAGCTTGCAACGTTTTGCTAGGGGTTTTTGCATTGGGGCCAGTCATATTGGACGGACACCCGCCTTTGACCGCCTGTTCATTAGGGATGTTACAAGGGGATCTTTCAGATAATACTAATCAGTATCCATTTTATCCAGTGTCTTCGCTAAAGGACAAACGCGTAGACTTCCCAAGCTATGTGGATTTTAATACAAATTCTAATACTAATCAGCGAAGTACAAAAAGGAAATATAAAAGATATGAATTACTTAATTGAAGATACTTTTAATGTCCAACCAGCTTCTTCAAGTTTTCTGTTGTAAAATATATGCAACATTTGCTTTTACTGAACATAGTTGCAAAACAAAGAAATGTGGGTTTACATCTGATTTTAAAGTTAAAAGTATCGATATCATTCACGGTCAAACCTAAGCGAGCGGTGTCGACGTGTTTTGCGCCCGTGACACGTGACGGCGTAATTAGTGCGTGACCGCCGCCCGCCGTCACGTCGACACGTCGCGCGTACAGTTTACATCTCTAAGCTTATAGTTTTGTTCTTATTCACATAAACAACTATTTTTTGTTATCTAACAGAAATTTTAATTGTTATCAATGAAATTACAATCAAAATGTTTCCGAGTACGAAATGTTCTTTTGAGCTGACTCGTGTACGTTACCGGGACACGGTTTCAGATGTTGCACGTTCAATCAATCTGTGGTAAATTATATAAAAAATACATTTCAAGCTTCAGCTGGCTGCGAGATGGTTTCTTTATTAGTTTTCCCGAAGGCAGCGGCGCTCCCGCCTCGCGGGGGACGTGTGAAAAAATCTTGGCGGGATTAAGCTCCCGTTTATCGGGCTCCAAGGCGGACTTATTGCCGTAATACAATCTCTGTTATGTCGCACTCGGATTATCCGTATCAACGTGTTTTACAGGAAAATGTCCTTGCCGGATCGCGAGTGTATTCGTTAATATGACGTAGTTGTATACGTATGAGATTTTTATAACATGCGCGTGAACGAGACAATTTTTTTCCAAATTGCTTCTAATAAAGAATAAATTAATAAAAATAACGGATTACACGAATATTGTTTTCGTTAGATTAATCATTTCTATCCATGGCGCAGGATTCGTGTTGCAAATCCTCGCAAATTGAATACGCCATTATCGAGTCTAAGCAATTTGTACGCATCTGGCGCGATGCTCTACGAGGCTACGGTCCGTAGCGGGAGCCGCTCAGGCGTAGACAGATTTACGTCAACAGATTATCGTGTGATTTGAAATGGTTTTCTTAGGGTCTGTAGTAAATTATCTTATATATCTGTCATAACTGTACCAAAATAAACTTAACATGATTTAAAATTAACTATTGATTTTACAGCATTATTATAAAGACAGTTCAGTTTGTAAACGGTCAAAAGTAAAACGGACAATTTGAGAAATTGTCCGTTTTATTGTTATTGTGTAGCTTATTTTCTTAATTTTTTTCAATAAAATGTAATTTGTATAACAATATAAAATAATAGAAGACGTATTTCCTGTGTATAATTTTAAATATAGGTATTATAATTTATGAAAGTTGGAAGCAGCTGAAGTCGTTAGGGGCAAATCTCGTAAATAAGTGAGGTGTTGACGAGCGAGATGTGGATAGAATTGAAAATGGGGTTGTGGGTCGGTGGGCAACCATATCACTAGGCCTTTTTACAAGTCTTTACCCGACTAGATACAAAAATATTCCTGGAAATTTTCAATTGTATTCCATGGTGGGACGTAGGTATATCATAACTGGTGAAACATGTGAGTGTACAAGTTTGCCTGCCCCTTTGGAAAAATACAGGAGTGATGTTTTGTTATTTTAACCGAGCGTAAAAATCATAAGATGCCTTTAATGTAATTTTGGTGTTACCCTGACAAATCTAACGCGTAAATAATGATTCTCTATATCACTCGGTCAATATTAAGAAAAATCAGCATGTCAACAAAGTATACAATATACAAAGGGTAGTAGCACGACATTATTGTCAAAACAAATTAATTATTATCCATTCATCATTGGCTGCAAATCAGAAGCGGTCTGCCGCTTCTGCGTAATTAATCTCTCGTTATTGCTACCTCAAATTATATTAAAACTGCACCCGCTCACTAATCGCACTCACTAAACGTTATTTTGTATTTCATTCAAAAGGTATCTGGATTGTGATATACGCTGGCGTGAAAATGAAAGTACGTACATGTTTCGCATTATGTAAGTAGACATATAGCAGTATTAAAAATACACAGTAGACATATAAATTACATAACTAAACCAAAAACCAAAATTAAAAAAACCCTAATATATAAAATATATTTTGTATCAAAATTTGTGTCCAAATTGAGAAATAAATATACATACATTAAATAATATACGTTTATTTAAATTTACCGGGTACCTTTGACCGCAGCCAAAGAAATCCTCATTCATCAAAAGACAGTGGTAGGGTTCGCCGAGCACGGTTAATATCAGGATAACATCTGTAAAACGAGCAGATTGACTTAATGGTGTTTGCAAAGTTTCCGTGCAGAGAAAATTTTAGTTCGCCGCGGAGCCCACTAATGCCGGGTGGCGCGGGGCGGCCCGATTAGTAACAGCTGTCATACCTCGCGAATATGTTATTTATTGACGACATGAAGGTATGAAGTTTGATCCTTTACTGAAATGAAAGGACATAGTCGTAGTAGAAAAGAATAGAACACATAGAAACGTTTGATGGCTAATGAAAATTAATAAGTTTCAAACGTTATCTCTTATTGTGTTCTCATATTATAAATTACTAGCTTTTGACCGCGACTTCGTCCGACTTAGCACTTTAATTTAATATACAGTACAAGTAAATAAGGTGTTAAAATATTCATTTTAGGGGTTATATACAACACATTAAAAAAATTAAATCATCTACACGGAAAATAAATTATAAAAGGACTTCTTTAGATTTTTTAGAAAAGATTACGCACGTCGGATGAGCAACCGTCCAACCGGTGGATATTTACTTGTTTTTATATATATCCTCAATACGCTTATACCCGGGCTATTAATTTGATACGTTGATTGATTATAGTAATTATATAAAATATTATGTTAGGTGGTAAAGTAATTAAGCTTTGTGTATCGGTAACTTTTAATATAAGTTCAAAGTTCGCAAAGCCTTCTCCAAAGCGCTTATTAGCAGAGAATGCGTGTGCGGCGAGCGGGAGCATGCGAGCGACGCTCACCGCACCTGTCAGAATATTAGATCGGCGACATTAATCCGTCGCCGCAGCGCGCCGGCCGCGCAGTGCGCCGCGCGCCTCCCGCCCCACCTCTATTCCACACTAGACAAACAATCAAAAAGCCCATTCTAGAGCAAAATCGTGGTTTACCATCGTTTTCATCTCCGATCTCCGGCCTCAGACTACATCCGGCGTTCCCGCATATTTCGTTTTGCGTGAATTTTCGACAATATCGAAACGATTTTAACTTGTCTTTTGATAAATACTTTGTCGTGACATTAGGTTATTGTACAACAGGATTATTACTATTATTATTATATTATGCGGAAAGCTTAGGACCGGAATGAGTGGAGCCTATCAGATGGTGATGATGATTGTACGACCTGTACAACGTTATTAATTTGCTAATCAACAATTTGTTTCATTGATACACCAATACAAAGAAATATGTGGGAATATAGAGTAACTAGCCGTATGCAGATGATGTAGTTTACATAGGTATTTTCTTGTTGTACAAACAAGAAGGAAAGAATTTCGTGGACGGTCGTACATAACTCGTAACGTGCATTATTAGACCTCTTTGTTATTTTCCGGGGTCGAAACTTATTCATCCCGCAAATCCGCTCATGTATGAAGCAAATCCCGCCCGGTCACCGCTGATTGCATTGTCATGTCTAGTGAACGATGTATTGGGGAAATATTTGGAACCTTTTGCCATTGACGTTAAGTGTTACGATTGAATAGCCTAAGTGGAAATTCACCGAGACCCACGTCGTATCGGTTTGTAAAACAAGCGGGCCGACGTGATTGGAATGTTTTATTTGGCCCCTGAAACATATGAGACCAATATGATGTATGCTTTTCCTTTTCACACTAAAATATCCGCGTTTACGTATTGTGATGGAGATATCATTAAGAATATTATTATATTATTGTCGCTAATTTACTGCTTCATTAATTCCATATATATTATTATATGTGCCAAATATTGTATACTGTTAGAAATTACTATGTTACATTTTCTCTATGGTTATTTTTCAATCCATTTTCTAATAGCATGACGTTAAAATACAGAATCAATTTATTTAAACATAACAAACAATAGAATATATAGAAAAAAAATAACAACTTAAAAATCATAGATATCGAAAAATAACATTACGCCTGTAATCCTTGAAGCGGTAGGCAGAGGAGTGTAGCACAGTTCCACATTTCACCATTTACGTTTTACGTCCCACCCTGGAATATGTGAAAATGTTTCCACATGGAGATGCCATGATTTGATGTATCATGTTGTTTTGATTAGAAAACTGCTTATTATAAAAAGTTCATTGGTTTGTTCAAAACAGTACGGGGAGAAATCAGTATTGTCTTTGCATCGTTGATGGATACAGGTAAAGTGGTCGATATATTTGAAATTACACAAACATATTATTAACGCCTTCCAGCCCGGTGGGATGACGATCTGCGAAAGGCTGCAGGCAGATGCTGGAAGCGACAACGTATCTACTGGTGCCACCTCTCGACAAAAAAATCATCAACAAACTTGAAAGCAATGTTTTTTATAAATTGAGCCCAGGTAAACTGGCGGAAAGTCAGTCGAATCGTATTTGACTGTTATCCATGTGTTATGTTTGTATGTTAAGTATAAGAATTTCAAGTGAGACAACAACAATCTAAAATCTCTTCCGCTCCGCCGCTCACGTCTCTGAGCGCGTCACGTCTCATCGCGAAACTTCCACAATAATGGTACTCCTCTTGTCTCGCTGACACTTGTCCGCCGCAGATGTTACCTGCCTACTGTGAACCGCGCGATGTGACAAAAAGAGCAACTTTTTTAATCAATACACTTTTCTATTTGGCAAGGATAATTTGTACAATGTCCATTGAAAAATATTTATAAAAACCCTATAAGTTGTTAAAGAAAACAAAATGAGAATATTGATGATTAGCATAATGTATAAAATCTTTGAAAAGACAAACGCGATTTGAATAAAGATGAGAAAGAGAGAAATACAGGCGAATTGTAAACGTCCTACTTTTTCTGAAGTCGGTTAAAAAGAGAAACATTTTCAAATCGAAACACTATTCTATTTGACGTAGATAATTTGTACAATACATATTGGCAAATCGACATAATAGCTTTGCAAACTCAATAAATCAAAATGAGAATAATGAAGGTTATTCTACTCTATAAAACCCGTTTAGGTATTATGACTTCAGTTTTATTTATAGATATGGAAAGTATTGTAAAAACATCGTAATTACTGGATCATTATAGAATGTTATTGTACACATTTATTTCTCATACAAAACACTTGCCTAACATAACCAAACCCCGAAGGAGTACGCAGAGGAGTGTAGCACTGCCAATTGTCATAAGTCTACGTATCAGACCTACAAACTTTGTCATATAAACAAGTGTATGTCACCTTGTATCTTATTGGATATGTAAAATGTTATATTATCGAGTGTTGAGGAACAAAGAGAATCAGCAGTTTTAAGTCCTGTGGACATGTTAACCCCATTATCAGGTTGTCGGCTTAACAGGCATTAGACCGTCGACAGCGGGCTCGATTTATGCCGACACCGGTGTAATTTGCCGATTCCTATCCGATCACTTATTGACCATTGGCTCTTCTGTGATCGTTCGTATTGTGGCCAATTAAGTATTAAATTAACGAGCGAAACAAAACTATAACACGTTTTAATAGTAATAAAAAAGTAATTGTAGAATGTGTAGGTCCATATATACGAGTTTACAATTAAGTACTTGAAGAAGACTTTAAGCTGTCTGTTACAACACAAATTAACAATATATATGCATGTTTACACTACACTACATAACTATATACAGCATTTTGTATTAAAATTTATTGGTTCAAAACCTTTAACATATGGAAAATGTGTAATGTAGAGAATGTGATTAACTACTTAGCATGCTATAATTGTTAATTATAACGACAAATTAAGTATGAGCTTCTCTCAACACGCTTCCTATAGGTATACGGTAGCGCTCTATGGATCCAGCTACGCTAATCCCCCGATCCGCAAAAGCCCTGCATTTCACGCCTCTTTATTACATTAATTTAAATGTTTGCTCGGCGGATTCCCACTGATCCGCCCCCTCCAACGACATAAATAAATCCCAATATGAGTCGACAGAACAATAGTGTGCATCCGTATACATCGACGAATAGTTTGGCCAGTTATATGCATAGCATCAATCGTATTAACAATAGTATATATCTATGTATGTATGTGCTAATATATATACCAATGTACATGACCAATTTATATGGCCAATGTATATAATTATAATATGATGACATCAATCGAATATATTTTCGAAAACATCAATTTATCAAAACATTGTAGTTTATTTGCTATCGTATATTAATAAAACGAAATTGCGCAAATGGATTTATTCGAATTGAAATATAATATTGAACTGAAATTGCTCATGATTGTAATAATTTTATAACATATTTAACATGCCATAGCAAAATACGTACACGAAATGTTTCTATGTTACATTTACGTTTGATAGCCTACGTTATTATTTCGTGGGTACGAGAACTTGAGAGGATTAAGTCTGTCAACGCACCTGGATTCGCAACAATAAACGGGCGTAATTAGTCACACTAAGCCATCGGGATGCAAACGAAATATTTACTGGAAGTCAGCGATGTTAAGTTATGACTCTATAATCCGATAAACGGATATCACTTGCTCGAAAATTGTGTTATCGCCGCTCTAAAGTGTTCACAAGTCGCCGCTTTACGAGGGTAGGCGCCGGAGACATGCAAACATAAAAATGTTCTATCGGGACTAATAGGAGCGAAACAAATAAAAGGATACGTAAATAGAAGCGACGGATAAATTCCAGTGGGGCTCGAGTGCGCGTAAATCCGCGCGATTTGTATCTGTGACAAGGGAGTGCGGGCCGCCCCCCGCCCCGCGGCCCGCTCAGCCGTCGACTTCCACAATTAATTTGATTTGATATTTATATCTGTAGTTATTACAAAAATACACGACGCTATATAAACATCATATTAGAACCAACATTGTGTTCCAAAATAATATTAAAACAGCACGTTTACTAGGAATCAACAAATGTAGTGGCCGGTAATATCCCATCGCAAAACCTCCACGCTCTATTTACATATATTCGTTCGACAAACGAGCTGCGATAGTGAAACAGTTTTGTTTGCTGACGCGAACACACTCGTAATGTACGCAAACGCGTGCACAGTAAAAAGCCGACCGCAAACTTGTATTCGTAGCAGCGGCGGGTCACGTCTATGCAAATGATATTAAATTAGAAACGCTTAATAACAACTGTGCCCGTGCTGTTTCTGTAAAGAGGTGCAATTACACCAATCAAATTGAAATTTCGCGCACTAATTGCTCTCAACGTGTTTTATGGCTGCGAGGCTTAATCCTGTCGAGATCGAATGACATTTATTGCATGCTTGAGGGTAAAATATTTTGTCTGCGCATATCAAAAAGATACATTGCCATTTTTTTGTTTTATCATTTAAGCATTTTGTACATAAGTTTTGGCAAATTCAATCTTGCCATAGAATACTGCCTCGTGGGCCGAGCGGTTACAAGCACGACTCCAGAATCAATATACCGTGGGTTCGATTTCCGGGTCGAGCAAAATGTTATTAAAACTAACTTAAAATTTCCAGTAGTTACATAGAGTCTGGATGTATTCCCCAAGTATGGTACTAGATTCACCCTCTGTTGCATGGGGCGTATAGCATAACAGGTGAATAGTCAGTGTGTACATTCCTATGTCTACTCCTTCGGGTAGTTAATAGCGTGATGTTATAAACCTTGGCATAGATGAAATTCATGTAAGTATGAGAAGTAGTAAAAATGCTTGTTAGTTGTACAGAAGCACATTTATCGTTGAGATGTAAATCACACTCCTGATCGGGGGCATCAATAGTGCGGTGGCGCTAAGCCGGCCCGCAGCGCACCTGTGACCGCATCGGCATGGATTTACCCGCAACTTGCCACCCTCGTACAAAGCTCCTCGCACAAGTGTTAAATGGATTTATTCTTTTCTCTGATACATAAAAATAATCCATATCCTCATTCAAAACTCCTACGCACAAGTGTTAAATGGATTTATCCCTTTCTGTTATAAAATACATAAAAATTATGCACGTCTTTCATTTAAGTCTGCTAGTTGCACAAAAGGATTGTGGAGCGGTTTTATTACGGATTTTACTGGTTCTAATGATGTTAAGGTAATATGTTTCATCGCTATCCGTCACGAGTAATATTATATTCATAATGAGGTAAAAATACCAGTGAAGTGCCGTTTTAATACCAGTGAAAATCATAATCTTGATCCATTACAGCTTGTGAGATAATTTTGCTTGAAAATACCTGATTTCTTGTAATATTATACTTATGTACAAAAATTCAGCAATCTCAAACACCTTATTCATCTTGCTGACGATAACTTTGATATACCGTTTTAATTCGGTGGATTTTAATTTTGTAGTATGCCATTATAGTATACCACATAATTTTTTTTACTGGTATCTATATTTATCAAATTTTTAACATAATAAGTTTAACGTGTATGTATACATTCCACTTCCTACCTCTTCAGGGAAATACAGGAGTAATGTTATATCATGTCATATTTATCAAATTTAAATTCCCACCTTAGTATGCTACTCGTAATAGTAAACTACAACTACAGGTGTATCTACATATGTAAACTCCAGCCCTCAATCTCTTTAACTTGACTTTAAAAATTTATTAATAACACAAAGTCCTTGCAGTGGAGCAAGCCACCAATTTAAAAACCAAATAAGCCGCGTATCGCAGCATTTTTCTTAAAGGAGTCACAAGGCAAACTACGTTAAAATGATTTAACTTCCCCTAGATAGCGTTAGGCGCTTCTGTTATTGAGCCCACTGGCCCGGGGCCGCCGGCTAATAAACGCTTATCAACGCCCTCATTATCACACCCTTAACATCGCTTTAATGTCTTGCTCTTGAACAAAACATATTTAATCACTTTTTTCTCCGGCAACGCGAACTTTTAAATTTCATAAATTCCCGGCGTGCGGAAAGTCTGAGCGAGGGTATTGTCATTAAAGTGCTCGGATAACGACTTCTTTTTCTGCTGTGCAAATTGCGAAGCTTTTTTGTAGAGCATTTTAAAGGTTATTGCGCCAATGTAAAGATAATGTATTTCGTTTACTTGCTTACGTATACTGAATGTAGGTACTAACACACACGTAAGACGTAAGTGTTTTGAATAACATGGAAAGTATTTAAAATTTAAAATATTTCATTTGTCAAGATCGTATTTAATTATTTGACTTCATATTGTATTATCTTAAACAAGTACTAGAAAATCCAATTATTAATTAATATTTGCAAAAAAACTTTATGTCGCCGCCGCCAATGTCCGGACGATGCCACCCCGGCTTGTCAGCCTCAACTCTGATCTTTTAAGCCCGACTTTACTGCTGCTTTCGACACTAAATTATAATATAACACATCGTAAATTTCACAAACTATCCTTTGGTGACGTGCAGATTTAGGGATTTTCACATCTTGAGCTAATAAACAAAGGAATCTCGATACAGAACTTGCTATATAAAATTTATTACAAATAAATTCGTATCATGGTTTTTTATATGATGTCGTTGTATTAAATGTAACATATTCATTTTAAGTCAATAATGTAGCAATATGTTGGCAACTAAATAAATAAATAATTAAAGGAAATACTCTGTATACTACTGTAGAAGACAGAAATACCTTTTCACAGCTTATGAACATTGCCAAACACTTTAAAATAAAACGTTTGAGTCAGGCAATTTCCTTGCAAAAAACAACACAACCCTTCTTTTTAAACTGATCACAAACATCATAGGAGATAAAAATGTACACGAGTATAACAGGTTGAGGATCAGGTGCAGCCATGTGTTTAGCCTAGGATTTGTTGAGTGTTCTTTTAAACGAATCTCCCCTCTATGTTTAAACTCAAAATTAAGAGCCTGCAAGCAAACAGTATCATAGCTACCGGGAAAAAAATAAAAAGGGTGACGACGGCAAAATATCTACTCGTTACTCGTAATATTCGAAGCAACGCCGAAAGAACGGAATTGAATATTAAATGAAATAATTTATGCCATATTTATCATTTTGCAAATGAACAGGCTCACCTTAATGAAAACGTAGAATCAAATATTCTTTTTATACTAAAGCGTTCAGTTTACTTTCAAAATTTTATATTATAATTTAAAAATACACCTTTAGATTTGTTACACTTCTTATATTACAAGTGGATACTATTAAATGTAGTTAAGTAATGTTTTAACCTCAATGTGTGCCAATATTTTCCTTAATTATTGACACCTAACGTTATTTAATACAGCACAATGTGTGTATATTTACATATACAATAACATACGTCTTGTAGTAGCAATCGCAATGGTCAGTTTATAGACATCTATAATGGACTGCCATTTTGATCAATTGATTTTAAAATAAAACTGCGTACACCTGGCACGATTTAAAAATCTACATATGATATGGGCGAGATGGAGCACGTACAGGGCGTACAGTATGAGTTTGGAAGGCTTTGTGCACATTAGCGGGCCGGGTCGCCGTAAATCACAGGGGATCAGGCGCTGGCTATCAGTGACACGGACCCGTGTCAAATGCATCCAATGACGCGTCACCGCAAATGAATCGCTCTCTAAGTAAACACTCGGAAACTTTATAAACCATAACCATGATATCCCAAAAATCTACTTCACCCATTTTGTGGTTTTAATGTAGCTACTATTTTTAATCGATGATATAATAATTGGTCGATATAAAAGTAAAGAGTAGGTCAATTATCTCAGGAGCCTACCTAATACATAACCTCTATGAAGATTTAGACGCTCGTCGGAATTATTAGTTAATTAGGTATATGTATTATTTAAATTCGCAAGGCACTTTTAGTCTGGAGACTATATCTCATAAATTAATCTCTGTCCAAGCTGCGGTGCGGGATAAGGTACGGTGTAAATTGATTAGAATGTGATAACCCGAGTTTAAAAAAAAATAAACCCCCTTTCGGGGAGGCCTATATCCAGCAGTGGACTGAGATAGGCTGATGATGATGATGATGAACCCGAGTTTTTTTGTTGTACGTGATGCTCAAGTCACAATGTGATTCACTTATTTGAAAGATTTAGAAGTTATGAATACAATTGACAAAGTAATCTTATTAATCTACGTTTTTTTGGCGGCGGCGACCGGAAATTGCCCTTATAGAAATGGATACCACAATAGGTCTTAATTGCTTGCGACACTCGACAAATCCAGCGAAACAAAGGAAAAGTTAACTTAAACGTACGTCCAATGTATTTGTACAACAGCGTCAGGTAATAATGAAGGTGTTTAATGAGTGACACAAATTCTAAGCACTAAGTGAAATAAGATTGAAAATTGGAATAAAAACATCGGGCAGGTGAGAGCGGGCGGAGAGGGATCTTCGTTAAGGTTTAATTAAATCGTCCTCAGTGGCCTCTCGCGCTTTAATTCCACCGTTATTAACGTTGTTAAAAACTGAGCAGCGGAATAGGAGTGGCGTGGATGCGTTGCGCTACTACCCTTATATCTGGGATCTACATATATATTATGTACAAGCGTTATTCGCAGTGCGTCGTAATTCAATATTTTTTATAATATCGCATTAGTACAACCAACCATATTACTTACTATGTGTGTACGTTCTATATACATACTGATAAAGTCTACTAGGGCTTTATTAATTTTACATATTGATCATATATATATGCATTTTACTGCAGCTAGTTATTTGTGCCCGAGGCATGGCAATAGGCTCACCACCTATTCCATAGTGGGACGTAAACGTAACCGGTGAAACGTGGGAGTGTTCTGCATTCCTCTGCCTACGTCTTCGAGGATTACAGGCGTGAAGTTACGTTCATCAAACATTCCGAGGTCAACGCAATGGAACAGTCAATGCGCGTTTGATGTAATATTGCAATTAAAATCATAGGAATATAATTACGACGAAAGTTAGAGGTTGCTTAAATTTAATTTCTTAACCGTTAATTCGCCAGGAGTTAGTTACACAAATCTTTCAAACTTTGTAATATACTGTTAAAGGTTAATTTAAAAATACCGTTAAACTACTTTAGCCCTTTCTCAGGGTTGAAGCTATCTCCACACCAAATTGCGACTATCGATTTAACTGCTTAAAGTTTAAAACATAAATTACAAATAGTGGAGAGTCACTGGAATTTAACAATATCGGTACAGAACGGGATTAGATGACAAAAGTTCCCGAAACGACATTAAAGTTTATTATGTTAATGTTCACTAATCTAAAGCCTTTATACTCATAAGTAATCTAAGGGTTGTAATGAAAGGGTTCTCTGACACGAATAAACGTAAAATCCTTGTAAACAATGGGGATGAAATCGTCAAAGCTAATCCCTCATTCGCATTCAAAATTTTAATACCTTTATCCTTTGTTTATTATGTTAACAATTTTCATACCGGAACTAACTGGTATGGACGCTGGTATGAACGACTGTTGTAAATACAATTATTAGTTTATACAATACATTTTTATTAATACTGACGTGAGACGCTCGTAGTCTAAGCGCGGGCACAGATTGCATAACGATATGAAAATCTAACCAAGGTCTCGAATAGTCTAGTACATTTGTTATTCTCCACCATAAACGTATATATTGTACATTTTATGTTTATAAATATGAAAACCTACCTACGTATTTTTATCTGCTCTTTTATACCCTTTTAAAATTTCCAGAAATCCTTTTATTTACGGATACTTTAGTGATCAAAGGAACTCACTGTGTTTATTTAAGGTTTCTAGCTCTAGGAATTTAAGCTTTCAGATTATGTGTCAGGAAATCAGACTATTTTATTGAATACATGTTAATTATACGTAATATGTGTTAATTGTACGAAAATATGGATGTGATTGAAGCCCCGTATCAATTGATGCTTGGTTTGTATATACGAGTATGTAGGTATGTAACTGGCATATCTACTTGAGCATTTTTAATGTGGGTTGTAGCACAGTATTCTTACTCGGGGAAAGAGCATTGATGGCTAGATGGCAGCACTTGCGCCTTTGACAGGACGTAGCTGATACACATAGTACTATGTATACATATAGACAAATTGGTGTGACTGAGGCTTGACAAAGTTGGGGCAGCATTGTGTGGAGTAGTTTTGCTGTTTGGTAATAATGTTTAGAGTTTAGTCGAACTATTAGTCTAACCGTACATTTTAGTATACGTGGGTTATAATTGAATCTTGCGAATTTATGACTGATCAGACAGAAGATTAGTCACGTTTAATATGCGTATCTTGTCTTGTGTCATAGATACCAAAAATTAAAATAAGTGAATAAAATAGTTGCATAATGTATTTAGTTCATTGCAGTCGTTACGTATTAGCGTTATGATATCAATCGTAACAAACAATTCCTAATATTCTGTTTTCTTTGTAAACTCATTAAGAATAAAAGAAACCATAATTAATTATTATCGAATCCACAAACAGAATCCTTGATTGAGAGGGTCCTGTTGTATGGTTGGTAGTCTATCATTTCGATGATATCCATGTATTACACTACTCAAACCAGTCCACAACGGTGCAGCTTGCTGCTCAGCAATAGATATTATTGTACGGGTGTGCTTCCACAAGCTAATTTTGTACTACATTGTTACGAGTAATTCTAAGGACTGGTTATCAGCTACGTTTTTTGCATCTCGTTTTATTTATTATAATAGGTACTAAATTCTCGTTATCAGTATTAAGTTGGAGCTTAAAAGAGTCTAACACAGAATACTAACAATGTCTTGAAACAAAAATGTATAGTGGGTGTACACCTTTAAAAAATGTCTGTGTAGGTTTAAAATTGGAGATACACGTACCGTCCTAACTGTGTTTAGGGACACAATAAAGCACAAATCGACCCTTCTCGGGAGAGCTTGCGATGTTTGCTGTAGATCCGTGACCTGTATACGATACCCAAATTAACTTCACGTGTATTTTACGAGGTATACTTTAGATAGCCCACCTTACTGTCTGGATTATGATCTAATGACTGCGTAGTAATAGCTGTGGCGAAGTTTTCATTCGATGTTTTGGAAATGAGATATTCTTTTTTTTTTTTAAAGAGATAATGCAGATTCCGTAATGCTATTTAAGGAATCTAAGCGATTTAAGCCCCGCTAACTGAACATAAATATAACAAAGCATCCACAAAATATGTTGTGTATCTACTTTTCAATATGTTTTTAGTAAGAAGATATTCTAGATTGTTCCAAGAAAATGCTTTATGCAAAATGATCTCGCGAAGTCAAATATTAGCCTACGTTGCCAGCGCCGGCTGCATGATCCACTGCATTAAGTTCAGTTCATGCAAATGCTTCAATGTCAGCCCGCGTAGCTCCAGAATATTTGTCTGAAAAGTCTCTGTCACAAGTTATTGCTGTTTACACAGCTAACTTTTAAGATGACTTAAGCTAAATAATGGACAGTGAGCCGTGGCGACGTTTGGACAAAGTTTAAGTACAGCTGTGAACAGCAAGTAGACTGGCGTGGGCTGAAACGGTGAAAGTAATGATAATGTGATGCAATGTCATTTCTAAGAATAGTTTTTTCATCCTGAATATAATTCAAAGGTAATTTATATTTAAAGCGTGAGATTTGTATAAAAAAATGGCTCCATTTTTGAGTACTTTCATGATTATTTTTCAATTTCTGCTTCATTCAAATAAGCAGTGATAAAACTAAGACCTTCTTTAATCTTATTTTACATTGGTCAATATAGTTATTGTTATCTTATGCATGAAAGAACTTCAGAACTATCTGAAGGCTTCGAAGCAACATGCCTGAGCACGACTGCTCTGGCAAGAGCATAAGACGGAGAAGAAGAAGAATCAGGGAGCAGACCACTGCTGGACATATTCCCTAATGAGCGCGACTACACCCTGTAGTAGTTAGCATCATGTAATTTCTACCTGCAGCTATTCGCAGATAGTCATACTGCATAACTGGACATTAAAAAACAAATAGTCAAATTTACACCCCATTAATAAGCGGTTAATGAAAATGTCGTAAGAAAAATGCAAAGAATTTCGACGACAGTCAAATATATAAAGTAGAATTTACCACCCATCAATAAGCGTTTATTAAAATAATATTAACATATATACCAGATGGATCAGTGCCATAAGAAAAATGCAAAGAATTCTGACGAAAGCCAAATGTTTGCAGACCTGAGTGAAGAGCTAAGTGAAGTCCATTACCGAGCCGCGCGGTGGTATCAGTTGCATTAATGCAAATTGATGCATTAAGTTATATCCATCGTCGCGCTGTTTACAGATTTATATGTACATATACCTTGATATGTACATATAATTATTTTTAAAGTAAGTACATAAGTTTGTTTGTATAGTGGTTATTTGTTTTCATTAGCATTTAATTCTGTTTTTACTTATCTAAATTACAATCTATATATATATAGTAGTTAGTCTTTTAATCTATATGTATATACACACACTCATTTATATATATTACCACGCTGAAAAAGTTTTGTTGGTTTGTTCGCGATAATTTGTGAAACTATCATGGGATCCTCTTATTTCTCTCGTTATATCCTCTCTTCTTTTATTGCTCACTAACCTTGACATATCCTTGGACAAGGTTTAATCCATCTGGATGTAATGGTTTCGACCATTCATTGACCGATTTGCTAGCCAAATAGTATGTTACTTAATGTTTTTCATATGCATATAATAAAAATATACAAGTGCCAGTGATACTCATATAATGGCACATATTTGAGATTCAATCCAAGCATGTGGATTTTCAAATTTCCATTTAGCATATCTTATTTTGCAAATCGAAAATAATTTGAAAGATTTAATATGCTAGGTAATAAGAACAGGTACCGAAAACATCCGTGAAAACTGTTCGATCAAATGTTTCTTACAATGTTCTCTGAGACGTGTGAAGTCTGCTAGCCCGGAATTTACCGTCCTGGTAAACGAGACCCTTAAAAGTTTTCTTTCTGAGAGGCGATCAGCGTACAGTGTAACGATGAAAGGGCAATACAGACTCATCAGTAAATCCAAACATAGTTGCAGTATCGCAGTTTCTCTATAAAATTGTCATTCAACAGAATCTATTTCTTTAACATAAAATAATAAATATACAAAAATGTAAAATTTCCAATAATATACGAGTAGAATCCTATACCAGCGCACTCGATCATCTGCAATGCAGCAAAATGACCGTTTCAGAGGTCAGGCTCTGACGCGTTAATGCGTAAGTTCTTCACTTGTGCATAATATAGTTAAACTATATACATATACATATCTCCACGCCAAGTCCTTCGAGGGATAGGTAGAGACATTCTATACATTTATACTAGTGGTAACATTTACATATATTATCTTTATGTTCAATATCCGTTGAAGAAGTATTGTCTAATTAGGATTCCCGTGGGTAAAATATTAGGTAATGTATGATGGCCGGTTAATGGAAAGTTATGGTTCGTATGTTCGGATTAAAAATATGTTTCGATCAGGTAGGCATTTGCTGGTGAACGTGATAACTAAGCAACCGTCAGGGTCTTAGGGGTAATAATGCGTCGGTCACAAGCCTCATGTCTACGGATCTGGACGGATACTACACGGAAAAGTAGTACACACCAGTAGATGCAGTACTTATACTAACATTGCGCTAACTGCACTGACGTCATTGACAGCCGTGTTAATAGCCTTAAGATATTATCAACAGTGATATTAGTTATAAACGTTATTAATATTCCAACTGATTCAATTAACAAATTCAAATTCAAATTCAAATTCATTTATTCAAAATTGGTTCATAAGAACACTTTTTGTACGTCAAAATGATG
>DWMG01000400.1:0-20133 GCA_018244855.1 Elbella merops
GGTTGATTTTTTATGAGAGCTCTCTCCCCGAGAGCCGCCGGTCCGTTACAAGGAATTACATAATTTCGCCAACCGGCAACCGACAACACGTCTCAACACCGGCACGACACACAATGAACAGTGGGATAGTGTAAGTTAGACGCGAATGGATTGTAAATTGTAATAAACGCAATTAACAATATTGAATACCATCTCGGATATAATGTTTCAGTTCAAACGAAAAGACTTTTAAGAAGGTATTTGTATGAAAAGATAAAGGCAAATAAAATCTATTTATAAAAAAGCTAGGTTGCACTAGACAGTACCTATAATCAATTTATCTTGTGTTAAAAAACTTCTTTTTAAATAAACAATTATATAAATATAGTCTATAAGATTAGAACTCTATAATACTATGAATAATTTCAAACTTTTGCTGAAGTACAAAGTAAAAAAACTTAGATCAATATTGTAAATATGTCTCTTCATTTAATAAAAATTTTACGGAGAGAGCATTATAATTAAGTACGATGATCAAAATTATCTTCAATTTGTTATAGGTACGATATAGAAATTTTGATATGCACTAAATTTTCTCAATGAGCCTATATTTATTTTTAAAATTCCTTCTATAACTTGAACCAAACACCATTCTCCAATCGTAACAGCCTCCGCGATAACGCAACAATAGCGGATTCCGTTATTTCCCACGGGCCGCGAAATTCTTATCCGTTTTTGGAGACTCTACATTCCCCCGGTCAATTTGCAAGTATTGACATGGAATGAAACTCTATGCGGTATATCGCTTTACACAGGTATGCCGGGAATTATTTGGTCTATTTTGCAGTATTTTGTAATACTATCACACATATTATATTTATTAATACCTATTTAGCTGCCAAAGTTATTTACGCTTTACGTATGCAATTACCTTTGTAGATAGCATAACACAACGACAAAATGTGAAACTCTACTTATGCTATGTGTGAGCTATGTGAAACTCTACTTTCCGCTAATCAGCATTAGCGCATACTTATGCTACATCTGAAGTGACAGGCAGAGAGAGTAAGACGTTCGATCTTATTAATCAGACATAACAACACTTGTGTGATTGATTTCACTCACTAGCACAACCGGTTATAGTGAACGTACATGACGTTGAAGAAACTCTACATGACACTGACATCTTAACTCTACATCGACACGGAGATCGCTTGTTCAATTTTAACATCTATGATAATATTGTTGTTAGTGTCCGGTGTCGATAGATAAAAATAATAATAATAACATCACGGATGTAGTTCCCGAACAGATAGGCAGCTGTGAAATACACTTCCAAAATTTAGCTTTGGTGTGTTCCACCATGGTATAGCAAATGAGCCTATTGCCACGCACTGGGAACAAGTTCAAACTCAAACCACCACAGGGAAATTCAAGTTAGAAAAACTAAACCCGGTATTTTAACCCAGGACCTCTCGATAACCAGACGCGCTTGCAACCACTTAACACATGTTTGTAAACAATCATGAAACAATTATTAGAAGAAAATGTTCCGTCGTACAAAAGTAACCATAGTTTATAGGTTTCACCAATATTCATACATTTCCATGAGTTTGTAAAAAATGGTGACTATACTGTGGCTTCCGGTTTTGGCATTCAATTAATTTTTAATACTAGTGGACGGCAACATTGCCACGAACAGCAATATTGAATGAAATTAAATGAACTTTTTTATTTTACAATGCTAAAACACAATGTATGTATACTATTTCGGCTAACGTGTTCAAATTAAAATTGTTTTAGCGTGAACAAAATAAAGCTAGAAAGAGGGAATTTTTAGAACGAATTTTATAAAAGAAATATCATTGTCATGTTTATTGTTCCAATTTTAAACACGGATCATCTCAAAGAACAATATGGGTTAAAGCAACAGTTACCTAAACTGACCAAATATGGATTGAAAGGTTTTACAAACACTTAAAATATGTATAAACTGATCTTAAACCCACATAAACATTTAATATTCGAACAAGCACAAAATTATTCGTCCACAACAAAGTTACATCGCTGTATACAACATCCTTACCGTCCCTTTAACAACCCTCGCTATAGCCCTTAAAGTGGGCCCTAAAGTCTAGATTTATCCGGTCATACATCAAAGTAACTGCACGAGCGGGATCTTGGATACCCTTCACACTCGAAATACCTTCTTTACAGAAAACGAGTAGCGACATACAATTCAATTTAAAAATTACAAATATTTTAATTTAAAACCAATATTTGCAAACAATATTATATATTTTAAATATTATAAAATCTTATATAAGTATTTGTTCGTGGTCTGATGAAAAATCATGATAAAAAAGTGTTTGTTAAGAGAGGTACGCACATATGTATGTATTTAGGTACATATGTAATTTATTTGACATCCCATCACCATAGAACTGGCTCTGTCTAAATTAGGATCAAATAGCTGCTTGGTGCGATGACATAAGATATTCACAATCTATTCAAAAGATTGCTTCAATCGGTCATATATATAGTTTATAGTTTACGGCTAACCATACAACATGTACTTTACAGCATTGTCTAACCGATAGACGGCTATAAAATTTCGCATATAAATCAGAATAAATGTGAAATTGATGTTATAACCAAATCGTAGGACCATTTGTTAAGACTACCCGTGTACTATGAAGATATTTTCTGTTACTATGTAACAAGGAATTACATATAACTAATATCTAATAACGAGTAACATATGAAAATAACGATTAATATATAGAAATTAACTATAACATATCGTATCAGTAAAACAGCAATAAAAACACAGTTACAATAATACAGAGAAAGCGTTAACAGTCGCAAGGTTTGAAGGAGGTCTAACGATTGTTAGGAAGAAGCTCACAAGCCGTTATGTTGAACATTAATTAAATAGTCGTTGAAAATGTGAGAGATTTTTACTTACGTGACATAGCTTTCCAAATAGGAATTGAACTTACCTAAAACAGAAAAAAACAAAAAGTTAGGTAATTTCTTATACGTAACATGATGCGGGTAATCTCTCAAGGGGTAAGCAGAGGAGTGTAGTGTAGTACATTCACACACTTGATCTGTTACTTTTTATATCCCATGGAATAGGTGGTAAGTCTTTACACCGAGCAAATATCCAGACTCCGAGTCACTACAAATTTCTCTTAGAAATTCTAAGTTAGAAAATCCAATAGGACCCGACCTGAGATTCGAACCCAGGATCTGCAGTCGCGCTTTGCACCTGCTCGACCAAGGTGCAGCCAAAATATTATTAATGTAGTAACTTTCTTGACCCCTAAGTTACTACCTCTCTCACTGACACTTTAATAAGCAATATATTTAACTGTACCTAGAGTGCTAACCTAGAGAGTGAATATAAAGAAATAACTTGTATAACATTTATAAACCTTTTGTAACACGAAGTAAAAGTGTCCATAGTTGCCTATATGTGTACAAAAAGAAACTTCACATGCACACGTTACAAGCTCCGCGCGACATATTGGCGATGTAACATTCGTGTGTTACACGGCGTCTGTTGTCTATTTTCATTTCTCGTGCAGCGGCCGCCGCGGAACGACCGGACGTCAAACATTCGTGAAAAGGGTTGCAATATTGGATATAGCGTATATACGGTACGTTGTGATGTACGGTACCAGTGATAGCGTGTAAGTCAATACGAGTATATACATATAAAATATTATGCTAACACGCACTTGGCCAGCGTGGCAAACTGTGCCTTTAACCCTCTCAATATAAGAGTAGTACCGTGTTCCAAAAATAGAATGATAGAAGGGATATAAAATATTTAGTCAAGTAACTGACTTAAATGTACATATAAGTAATTTGGTCCTTTAAAACCATCACACCATTAGATTTAAAGATCGACAGTTTTTAAGATTATCCGCTAATCTACAGTTTTAGTACAATTTATCATCATTAAACTCATCAGCCTATCTCAGTCAACTGTTGGACATAGGCCTCCCAAAAGGGGGTTTATGCCCGTAATCTCCACGCTGGGCATGCGGGTTGGAGATCGTGGAAATTAAACTCTTATTGTTTCAATATTTGAGAGGGGTCTTCATTCCGAATGTGACAGCTTAAGGCCAAAGTCTTCCGCGCAGTCCATCTGCGGTTACGCAGACTTTTGAAATCTACTGAAAACTTTAGGTTTCCTTACCATATTTATTTAAGTAATACATAAAATGATATTTCAAATGAATAACGGAGACGGGTTGTGACAAGGAATAGATAGTGAGCCTATTGGCGTACACCGGTCGCAGATCAAAACTCCCAGTCACTCCTAGACGTTTCTATTAGAAATACCCGGGATTAGTAATAATACTTAGACTAGTTATCGCTTGTACTAAGGTTATACCCAAAGCACAAAAGGTATTCGCCTTCATAGTCGAGCTTGAACTACACCTGTCACAGTGTCATACCCTTTGAACTATAATCCCTTGCGTATTAAACGTTGTTTATTCTAAATGCTATTCTTTTTTACCCTTTTCAAAAACTTTTCCATCTTTTCTATCTTTTGTATTCAGATAGACCGCTTTATTGTGTTAAAATAAGATCTCAGAATTATACGAAGAAAATGTTATCATTCAAAATCTATTGTATTTCTTTACTCCTAATACGCAGGTTATTTATTTATTTATGGTATCACCAACACAAGTAACAGCAACAATATTATGTAGTGTAACATTTCATTTTTAACCATTTTTAACAGTTCTTATGATTATAAGGTAATCACAGCATGCTAAGAACATCTAGTAAAATTAAAATATATTGATTGTCAAAATTAAAATTAAAATACAACAATTGTGAAGATTAAAATACGAATTGTCATTGGAAACGGAATTGTCATTAAAATTAAAATTAAATAAATTGTCATTAAAATGAGTTGCAATGTAAAATTAATTTAACACAAATTAACAACGTGAGTACACATACGATGAGAGATCTTTTATTTAAAAATCACTGTTTTATAATTCATGATTTAACATAAAATTGATTGTTTATGTAAACGCCATACGTTAAAAAAGCTGTAATCCATCATCGAACTGTAAAACTAGCATACAAAGACATACATATATACAAAGGTATTTATATATACATTGCAATATTTAACTACGACTAAAGTAAAGCCATCCAAAACGAGAACAATGATTATTATTAATAATAATTCTGAAGGGCTGCTCGAAGTACATTTAATAATTATAATATCCAATATTTTTATTGCATTTTTTAAAAATAGTGTGAATAAAAAAGAAGCAGGTTAGGCGTGCAAGGATAGAGTTATTTACCAACCGGTGACCTCTACTTATCCCTAAATGGTGTTGGTGTGATGATGTAAATATAACAAAAATACTCTTCACATCGCGTCTAATTTCAGATGAGAAGTGGAGATACAGTATATTGCACAAAAGGCGATATAATCGCTAAACACCATCTCTACCGGACGACATTTGGATAACAATGAACCGACAAAGATGAAAAAGCAAAAAGTATTATACATTACAAGTAGCTGACCCATTGCTCCACTAGTTACTTCACCGCTAAGTATATGGTTTTGGGTTCGACTTCCATCATATAAAGTAGTTATGGCATAAAATTTATCATTTGTTCTTTGCAAGTGAAACTGTCTACATATTATAAGCATGTGTGTATTTAGAAATGGATATATATACTTAATATAATTTATCAGTTAGTTGGCCATCATAGCACAGGTTCTGTCCATTTAGAATTCAACGGCTGCATGCAAAGTACAAAGCATTACTTTTTATTATTTTCATTGTTTTTTTTTATGTCTTTCTTCGTTTGTGATATTTTATTATTACTATATTTTTTAATTCTTGTATCTCTTTGTTATGTTCTATGCAACACATTTTCTTTCTTTCTTCTTCTTCCTCCTTCAAAGTCATCGCAAGACATAGTTACACAACATTAGTACAAGCATCGGTAGCAATCTATTTACGTGTTTATTTATAATGTCATTGTGAACATTGTTCGTGTGATGCGTCGTTCACACAATAGCTGGTGATAAGGTTATCGGCGCTCGGGTCAAACGGGAGCACTCAGGATGTTGATAAGAGCCGCGATACACTCGCTCCACGCTTCACATATGGCTACTTACGCTTGTTTTATTTGATTACTATATTTTTAGCAAATCACACAAGACATACTTACGACTCGGTGGAATGACGATGTACAAAAGGCCGCAGGCAGAAACTGGACGCGACGCGCCAAAGAAAGGGTGCAATGGTGCTTATTGGGGTAGGCATATGCCCGGCAGTGCATTGAGATAGGCTGATGATGATGACGATGATGATGATGATACAAGACAATTTAATTTGAACATTTTTAAAATGGTACAACACACTAGACTTCGTCTGTGTGTTAACATCATTGAAGTGCAGATTTACATAGTTATTCTCAGTACGGCAGAACGTTCTGTTCGTCTGAGTATTATTTATTTTGAAGCCGTCTGTAACATCGGGCGAAAATGAGAACAAGCACGCTCCAATGATTCGGAACATGTGGAAAGAAGGGCAGACAAAAGAATGACACAACAAATATACGATGCGAATATTAATGGATGCAGGTGTCGACAGAGACTATGACTCACCTACGTTGACCAAATAGGTCAGATACTGGTTGACGTCGAAGTCACAAGTATTTGAAACAGGCGTGCGAGTGAGATAAGAAAAGAGAGTGATGTAAACCAAGAGTATCAAAACAATTTGGTACTCGGTGTCCTCTGCTTACCCTGCGAGATACTTTCCGTGATTATGTATTAATAATTAATCATCCCATATCGTATAAAGAGCATAACGTTCAGCAGTAAGTTATTAAATCGGTTCGAACTAAAATTATAATATCGTCCAAAACAAACATTGTAAAATACTAATTGATGGTATCAAACAAAAATACACATAAAAATTAAAGAAACGGGTCAAAATGAAACTGTTGAAATCCTTGTCCTCTACTTCTCTGAGAAATAGACATAACTGTATATTTATGTGGGTAAAGTTCCCGGCTTAATAATTTAAAGTGTTTAAAAGGTAAAGTGACGAACAACAAACATCTCAAGCGCGTCTCGAGACTCAAGACACAAGACATAAGACACGAACGCATGTAGCCTTGACACTGTACGCGCCATCAGTCGGCCCCTCGCCTCTGTTACGTAACTGGGTATAAAATGTTAACATTGTGCATACATACTGATATGAATAATATTAGTACATGAAGCGAGACTTTTGTACAGTTTTTTGAAAATCTTTCGCGCACTGAGGCTTGTGATATTTGGCATCGTTAAAATGTACATAGAGGAGTGCAGAAACTTATACATAATTACATTATATTTAAATATGGTACAAACACATTTAATTAAATTCAATTAAACATAAATTCTTCTAATTTAGATTTTCTAGTACTGGTTCGGGTCTGGATATGTGCGCGATGCATGACAATAGGCTCACCACCTATTCCATAGTGGGATGTAAACGTAACCGGTGAAACGTGGGAGTGTTCTGCATTCCTCTGCCTACCTTTTCGGGGATTACAGGCGTGAAGTTGCGTTTTTAATTTAATCCTCTCCAATGAAATTCCTACACCAGCTACAGTAACTTCATGTTTTTATCCTACAGTTGCAATTTTAACAAGTTCAAATATTAAAACTGACATTATATTCGTTGCTCTATCGAGAAACATAAGTAGAGAGGCAGAGAACTCCAAATGATACGTCTTGAGTGACAGTGTAAATTGAACCCCTTCTTACTACACGCGCTGTTTACCTGACAAATGTTGGGCGCGCATAAATTGTAGAGTACAGATGTAGAGATGTAGAGACCGGATATGTGATACTGGAACGACTGTGTGAAGTACTGGCGTGTAGTTTTTCGTGTTAAGTAGAGTTCTTTATTCGCTTCGCGTTCGCCTGTTTGTGTATTTAAGCGATACTTATAGGATTCCATGAACACTTTGCGTTTAACGATCTTTAGGTTAATTATTCTACGGGATTGAATGTTCTCATTTCTATATTTAAATGTGCACTGTTATCAGTAGAATAGCAGAAAGTTTTGATAATACAGCTACAAGTTACATACCACAATTTTCATTATAAAATCATTCCTAACATTTTGTTTACAATGGATCGAATCATCACACTGTCGAGGTATTTTCTAAATACGAAAGCTTATCGTATTTATAACTAGGTAGAGCTGGAGTAAAATTAAATTTTAAGAAAAATTAAATTTACAGTCAATCAAAATTACAATTTTAGTATTAAATTTAATTAACTCATTAACGCCTACCATCTAAATACTCAACATACATCTGACGCGACTTTCATAGGATCTCTATTTAGCAAGTTTTTCCGCTGTGCAGTTTTTTCACGCCCTCCGTGCGCCGAGGCGTCGTTTTGATGGATCGTAAGGTTTACTGGCGGCGGTAATGAGCTCTGCAATCGGTTGGATATCTTGTTGATGAGAACAAAAATGTTTGGAAGTTCTTTCTATGGCACAAGTAGTTCGTCGCTCGCAGGTTTGAGTATGTAATATCTTTTTTATTATAATATTTTATTACTAAAATAAATAAATGTTGGTATGTTATAGATATCTTTGTTGCAAAATTTAACCTCAATATTTATTATATTAAGGTGTGTGAAGTCTGCCAACCTGCACTTGACCAGCGTGGCAGACTATGGCCTTAATCCCCTCAATATAAGAGGAGACCCATATTCCAACAGTGGAATTACAATGGATCGATAATTATTTTTTTTTTATTTATTAACGTTACATAATTATTTCATTATCACGGTTGGTTATTGTAGGGTAAGTAAAAAGCATTAAGTGTAAACAGTCGTTATCCATTACTTTCTCTACGGGTACACGGGTTTCGGACATTTCTTTAAAAACAAGAGCGCTATTTAAACAAAATTAGCTCTAAACTTGTTGGTTATATGGCTCAATATTATTATATGTATCATTGTATACAGGTAATTATTGTTAAAAAAAATCTTTCATTTAAGCAACAAATTCATAGTGTATATACAAGGTAACATGCGGTAAAAATACTAACAGCTTTTAGTATTTAGCAACATTTTTTCTCTCCCCTCATTGCTCGATGTTAGCAAGTCAGATTGATGGATCGTCAGGTTTACTGTTCCGGTAATGAGCTTCGCAATCTACCCGGCTATCGCGTTGCTACTTGACGGATGTGAGACTGATACGAGTGTTCTCAGCACGGTAGTTGAGGAGTCCGTCTTCTTTCCTGTGTACACTTTATGTAAGCTTTGTATTTACCTGGCCAGCGAGTATATACGAGTAGCATTGCTGCTAGTAGCACTGCCTTTTAATTGGTACTGAATTGTTTTGATGCTAATATAAAAATAACACGTCAGAAATAGAGACATAATACTTGAATTTCACTGCCTACCGCGTAAGGAACCCAGCATGATGATAGACTGGTAATAAACAATTGTTTCATGACCCATTTGTCTATCATTACTCACAGTGACAGTCAGTTGAGTGGAACATTCCAGATACGATAGACCGTCAGGCAAATAACTGGTTATAACCGGATTTAACTGGATTAAGATATCTGTTATGAATGTGGATGTTTGTGAAATGACTTTTGTGTGTGTTTCATTCATAGCAAATAACACTTAGCTAATTTTATTGAATAAGTTACATTATTAGTATTAATATTTTATGATCTTAACCGCAATACGTGAAGTGAACACGTGATAAACATATGGTTGACTGATCAGTAACGACATTAGGAATATCTTTCGCAAGCTTGATTGAGGGTTCAGGTATATATTAAAAATGGATTCCACAATACCAATTTCGAACATTCTCCTACTTTATTCTCTTATTTATTTGCACACAACCATAATGATGGTCGCATTGAGGCGCATTTCCGATTTTCCGGTGCCAATCAGCATGTTAGATGCGCATATCGTTAGTGTGGTAGATGCACCCATAGACGTTGCAGCCTGCATTGTTTGTTGCAACGCTGCCGGCGGGCGGTCTAGCGCTAAGTTTGTTCCTCGCTACTTGGTGCGGACTGAACTTTGATCGCTGTTTCATGTTATACGGGCTGGCGGCGTATTGGATATTAAATGTATTCACCAAGCACATGTATATAATTAGTATATTAAGCTTCCAGTCTTTGTACCTGAAAGTTTAATCGTTATTCGGTATAATAAATGTTTTAAAAATGTTAAAAGTTCTGTCAACAAACGAGTATGGGTGACGATTGTAATTAATGTAGAAAGGGCGTCAAAAGTCAATCGGGAGTCTAGCGGGTGAAAACTATTAATAACTATCTAACCCCACGGGAAATAGATGCGATAATATGTATGAGTGTAATGAATACGCTACTTAATATTATACATATTCAATTGTACATGTGGACTGTTACATCGCCTGAAAAACATTTTTATTATTAGTAACCTACATCAAATATACCTAAAGATTTTATTTTAAAAAAGTCATTCTAAATTTGAATTGAACTTAATTTTTTTTCTGAAGTCGTTTCCAAAAAAATAATCTTAAAAACGCTGCGCTTTTTAACGAAACTAATGACTTCGGTTCGCAAGTGCCCCTACGAATTTATACCACCACTCTGTTTGTTAGATACACTGAGATCGTTAGGGTATTCGATGTACCTATGTCCCTACATATATTCACGGAGTGTGAACTATCGGTATGAGTGTACAGTGTGGAAATAAGTCTTTGTAAGACGAGACCGAAAGCGATTAGTCCAGTACATCTTGTTTGCCATCCGTAAACCTGCATTTTAGAAATAACGAGTTTGAATTTTAAATCGTCGCTGATTCTTTAAAAGGTACATCATACAATTGTTTTGGTTTTAGAACAAACAAACAGGCAAACTTCAAACAAATAAGCTCGGACGATAGTCAATATAATGTCAATATTGAAAAGAAAAGATTTGAATTGTTACATTGTTTATTAAGTTCTTAATAAATTAGCGTTTTTCATTTTTTAGTGAAATTGACATATGTTCGTTCAGATATCTTTTCTAGGAAAAAAACAATAATTTCTAATATAAGCAGTGCAAACTCGCCGCGTATCTCGTCTCTTTTAGACAAATATATTCGTTTTGAGAACAAATATTACTTAACTATAAAGATTACTTATCATCAGCACCAATGTTTTATCATTATTAAAATTGACGATGGGTAAAATCTAATTACTGAATAATGTTGTAAAGTTTAAATTTCGGAATAATGTAAAAATCAAATTAAGTATTTAATGATGTTTTAAATTTGGAATTTTCGCGCAGTTTTTATATTCTTTCACTTCTTTACACAGTGACAATTGGGAGCGCTAACTCGTTTTCGTTTTTGCCAAAATGTTAATCGCTTCACCCTAATATTTTAAGATTTGGTCACGCCACTGAGACCGGGGGTGCAATTTGAATGTTAAATGCGAGGGTGCAGTAAATGGTATGTTAAGGCTACGGTCCAGGAACGTCTAGACCGGGGTGGGCGGCTCAAGGTTGGCTAGATCGTGCGGAGGATATACATTTTTGAATTAAAAGTCGTAATAGTATGTATTCATGTACTATTACCAAATGCTTCTCTTCTTTCAGACGTACTGTGCTTGTTCTACATTCTTCTCTCTTGTCATATATGCATGCTTGTTTCTTCTGAATGTTCCAAATATCCAATACAGCATATCATAATAATGGGCATATCCGAATAGGACAGTATTTGGTCAAGATATGTAGGTGAGTGTTGTTCTCCCTCGATATAATAAAGTATCTAACAAACTAACAAAAATGTAATATGTCTATTTTCTATGTAAAATACTGTGAACTCGTTTTCTTAACGTTACTTTAAAAAACCACTTAAAATCAGATCGTATTTCCTTTGTGACATGTAATAAAATAAAACTTTACACTCGAACAAATCACTTAATTAAATAGTAATGACACGTTTTTGTCTAACAGGAAGTAAAAAGACATTATTATCACATGTAGTATCCACAAAACAAAACTGTACAGTGTACACCCGGACAAATGTCTGCGACATTCAAACACGCATGCTATTTTCGTCTTTATCCTTAAACTATTTTCATCTATTATCCCTCGAAGTTGTCTGACAGATGTCGCCGATCGTTGTTGCTGGGTGCACCTCCGCGGTGGTCCCACGCTCGACGTAAACAGTTCATCAAGATTGCTTTCCAATATGCCATTGTATCGTTTAAAGTTAATATAATAAAGACGGTTTTTGCGTGTAGCCATTTACAAGTGTGTTTTACACCAAGTTGTGGGTAACCATAGTGTATCTATTTTCGTCCATTGCATTTTGTCCACAGCCGGTACACCCCAATTATCCATATGTCGAGTTCATTCATGGGTGATACAATTGAATTTATATTAATCCTGACTGATTTAGAAGCTCCTGATACAGAAAACCTCATTTTATTGTGTTTCAATGGTTTAATCTGTATATCCAAATTAATATTTTAAATACGAATCTCTGTCTCCCAGTCGAACGGTCAAAACGATTTAATCGACTCTTGAAATTTGGTATGGATGTAATGTAACATAACAATGAATAGTAAAACGTACCAAAATGAAATCAGTTAAAAAGCGTTGTTTTGACATCATAAAGTAAAGTATTCTTTAAACAAATCATCCCTTACATAAAATAAAACGTTTTTAATAATTGTGAACTCGAGCTACGTACTTAGTACTCGTAGGATATCAAAGAAATGTGCAAAAAATAAGCGTGAGAAATATTTTCACATAATGAAAAAAGTACCTAATAATATTTGACGTATCAAATATTATGAGAATCAATTTTAGAAATAAAATACACGAAATATACAAATCAAGTTATACACTACAATTAATCCGACATTAACTGATATTTGAAAATAAAGTATCTTTTAAAGTCAATAAAAACGAACTCAAAATCGTAAAGTAGTTACATTACATCGTTTTGCATTTTACTTTATCTCAAAATGGTAAATTGCTGGTAGCAGCTAATTCTATAATTCCATTATGCATTCGTTCACGGTCGAGGAACTTTAAAGTGCACGTCCAACATGCACTGCAGTGTTTTGACTTTAGTATGTTACGTACATTAATTTCTGTTCATATTTATATATTATTTCAATTGTACTTGAAAACTTTCATATTCAAATTGATTCAAAGCGTCGAAACCGCAAAATATTCAAATCACGGTCAAATTAATTCCGGATTACTTTCGGCTAGCGCATAGCGATAACGTGCCGGATCGGACGGATTCAATATTTTAACGGTCAGTAAAAAGCGTTATCCTTTCCGATTATTTAGTGTGCCGTTCTATTATGTTATCGCAAAACCGTAATAATTTACCCCTCTTAGGGATACAACAAAGAGGCCAAATAAGTTGCGCCCTCGGAGCACCCGAAATAAGGGAGAGAGGCACGAGATCCCGGCAGTCAGTGCGAGGTCGGGCGCGGAGCGGTGTGGACGTGCGCTCGTTAGACACACGCTGGAACGGCGCTGGCTCGGTCGTGCGGGCTCGAATCAATTCGCAAAATATAAAGCACCAATCATTGTCAGTGATACCGAAAGTGACCTTGGCGGTGATCGAAACTCGAAAAGCGGAACTTTGTTTACATGTAGATCACACTTTACTAGCATCAGTTTATAAGACGATCGACTGTGATTTGATAGTTTTTACTTACATACAAAACAAATACACGTGTTTTTTCGTGAAAGGACCAAAAAGAAGGAGTAAAAATTATTTTGTATCAGTTTTTCAAGGTGATTTCTTTAAGTACTCTGATGATTTTAGTTTTTTTTTTTTTTTTATCCTTTTTTTTTGTAAATAACATTAGCTGAGTCGTTGTGGCTGACTACCCACAAGCTGAATGAGTCCCGCATGAAATAAAATGATAATTAGTTCGTACATAGAGCATTGATTTTGGTGCATTCGGTTGAAAGTGAAATTTAATTGGGGGACCATATAGTATTTTTTTGATTTATGTTGAATAATATTTGTCTTAAAAGTAAATGATGAATCATACACGCACAATTTCAATCCTAACGTAAGTTTTAATTTATAACCTTACAAATAATGCCTTTAAATTATGGTAATTGGAATAGACTCCAATACCATAATAAGAGTACGACACTAAATGTAAAGCGACTAAGGTGTTCAAAATTAAACCCAGATAATAAAGAAAAACAAATAATCACTATATTTTATATCAGTAGAATCACAATCAAAAATAAATATGGTCAACAAAACTATAAATATTTTCAAAAAAACCGATTTAACAAAAACGTAACATAAAGGTACGTACTACATATTTGTAAACTGTAACCTCTATGAGGATATAGTCTATGCCATTATCAGGGCAGCATTGCTTGCGGGGGCCAACCCTTCGTTTGACGCATTTAAAACTATCCAACATCGATCGGCTGCACCACATAAAGAAACTCCATAAGCATAGCTATTAGTTTGTGCCCTTAGGGGCCCAATCATTCATCTATTAGAGGAGATTCATCAAATGATATTTCAAAATGAAAGTTATATAAGTAATAAATCTGAATATACAAATATGGATAAGCTTAATTGGGAAATAATTATTACGAAATATTTTTGACAAGCTTATGACTTACGTAATTGATAGTACACAAACATATATAATAGTAAACTATAATAGCCTTATAATAACCTTATAATAGTAAACTATAGTTAGTAAAACAAAACATTTACTAATTAAACTGATTTAATTAAATTCAAAGTATGTATAAAAGGAATATTCAGTGAGGAATTTAAAAATCTAAATACTAAAAATCCAAAAACGGTGAACTAATGAGACACCCATAATCAACACAATGTCTATATAACATGCCGACGTGTAATCAAAATAAGCTTTAAGAATAGATTTGTCAATTCATCTTAGCCAAAAAAATGTCATCGTTGAAAAGAGGAAGGGAGAGCAAAGAAATGAAGAAAATGATGCACTGATTGAATTGATATCAGTTTGCAAACGCGAAAACGCTATTACCAAAACACACGGCCGCCATGGTTAAAGTAGATGACTCACCGGTTTTACTGAACCCCATAGATTGTCAGATAGACATGGTAATTAAGGGTGTAATTCGTGTTGGTGCATTATTTATTGCGCTTACATTAGTTTTATGTAAATACGAATCTAATTTTGTGCGTTCATCAATTTGTTGGTTCAGATATAGCCAATAATGTTGTTATCCTGGTGTGATATGATTACAAAACTATAACACACTTTGTTTATGAAATTTATTTATAACTGTTACTACAGAAAATTAATGAATTAAATTAAAATTAAATTAATGGGTTGCAGTATCAAGGGAATCTCAATCTCGAAAGACACTATTCAGTCTAAAGTTACAGTCTACTGAAAAGCACATCTAAAGACAATCGGAACCAAAAAAGAAAAATATGAAATCGATTAACGAAGAAAACTTTGTTTTTTGAATGCTAAAGACCTGAAAGTAGAACTTATATATCAAAGAAATACCGGATTGAAAGTCAAATGCAATTCATTGACAGGGCCGCATTGATTCATTTACTTGTTCACCCACTCGCTGGCGTGGGCGGGACGGAGCTGAATGAAAGCGTCTGCCTTGCCTTGAGAACATGTAAACGACGGGCGACCTATAAAGAGCAAAATAACATTAGAAGTTTAAATTTAAAAATATTATTTCATTTGAAATTAGTTTAGAAACTTTGGCAATAATTGTGAAAAGTGTTTTCTCATTTCATTAAACACTAGCCATTGTTTCATCACTCAATAATACTGTAGTATTTAAAAATGGACATTTTTGTCGACTCACATTTAACAGTGCTATGTTAAGTTAGAATTCGTTAATAGTTCATTTAAACTGATTTCGCAAAACCACGTAAATAAACAAATTCAGGACTACTTAGTTACGCTTTGATGTTATAACATGCCGTCAGTTATCGACTTTTGAGCACTCTTTTAATATCTCCGCATCTGTGTTTACTTTCATTTTTCTCACTTTTATTTTGTGTATACTTTCTTCTTTAACAGTCGCTTTGTTTTCAGCTTCCGTGAAACCAAGTGGCTCTTATTAAAGACTAAAGTTCATTTACAGACTGTGTTCAGTAATATAAGAAAGACAATACTGTGATAGTGAAAGGAACTGACTCTCCCGACGTAGTGCCCTTAGCTGTGCCAAATATTTTACCAGACATTCGTTAAACTGTGGCCGTTCAAATTTTAACTCTATGTGTACGTTGTTAAAGTTCAATTTGAATAGACGTTGTTGAGGAGGACTGGCATTAATGGCTACGGATGGGCACCAACTTATCTAAATTGAACAAGACCAGGGTCTCCGGTGTCAATCATGTTAGTATTATGAACATTTTTATGTATTTCTTGTTGGTGTTGCTTATTTGATGTGCTTTTGTGTTTTATTTTCGCTGCGTTTTAGTATCTAAAAGTTACCTGCGTAAAATACAGCTTATTAAATTTTAGTGACATTGGTGTTTTCATAAGACTTTTGTTATAAGACGGTGGTACTGCGTTATTGTGTGCTCAATTTTATTTTGTTGAGTTAGTTGCAACTATTCATTTTTTTTGTCATAAAATTCAATTGCATGCCAACCAATTCTGCAATATATAATCGATACTTGCTACATTCGATTAATATAATTTCAGAAAATAAGCGAAAATGTGTATTTTGTAATAAATGGTAACTCACGTACAATTAATAAGTTCTGAGATATAAATTCCAGCTTTATTACACGCGTTCCCGGCGCTCATACATGTGCCGTTAAAAAACGTTATTGTGCCGCGAAGCAGCCTGTAAATCAAAGTTATTTGTCGAGAAAAATATTTTTTCCTTCGTTCTGCTTCCAGTGATATATCCTTAATGTCGCGGTCGTTGTTGTGACATTGTCTTGGGTGGTATCTTTGCGTGGAACGCAGTACAGTTTAATGTTTTTCGCTAAATACAAAATCAAATTTACATTTTTCCGATGTAACTTACGTTCTGCTAGGCACAAATCTGTCCTTGTTGCCTAGAGCTAGTCTGTTCTAATATGAAAAAGTGGAGGTACTAGTAAGTTGGCAACCTGTCTCGATAGACAGGTTGTCCAGGATCTCGTTCATATCTTACGCCTAAACACATCATCGGATGCGTTTAGGCGTAAGATATGAAGGAGATTTGCTAATTTTGCTAAAGATGTCCGGATAGTTGCTGAAGGTTTTTTTCATTATATAAGTACTATATTATATTTTCATGTTGAGCTAGTGTTTAGTCGCAATCCCGGAAAGTACCGATATGTCCTAATATGGAGAACGTATGCCTAGGAAAAGCCACTTTTAGCTTAAAGAGTCCTATATTATATATGTTCGGGCACCCAGACGCTGGCAGAGCGTTCCGCTTCTTGACCGTCTGGATAAGAAGCGTGGAACTAAACTGTATCGCTTTGGCAATTAGGAAGCAAGATGATAGGGCACTTATTAGAAGTTGCCCATGTACGGCTGTGAAGTGAGAGATGATGATTCACGATGATAATCGGAGCCAATTGCATAACGTGCTCTCCAAAGCAAGTATGGCCTAACTGTAATTATGTGTTATATAGATATTCTAATACCGCTTCTTTTCATACCCATTATAATAGTGCAAATTAGTGTGTGTGGAATTTTGTTTCTTCAAATAGAACGTAACCACGCCTACGTAAACGGAACATGAGGGTAATGCCCGAAGAGGTAGGCAGAAGAGTATAATACACTCCTACGTTTCACCAATTACACTTAGGTCCCATGGAATAGGTGGTGAGCCTATTGCCATACATCGGGCACAGTTCCAGACTCCGAGTCACTACTAGCAATTCTAAATTAGAAAAATCCAATAGAACCGGACCCGGGATTTAAACCAGGGACCACCCGATTGGCAGTCGCTCTTGCAACTACTTGACCAACTAAGCAGTCAAATGTGAATAAAATTTCTTTAAATGTTTCTAGATTTATTAGAACGTTCACTTTTGCATGTACGTGATATATTATTATTATTGTGTTTGAACTTGTTTCTCAACATTTGCTATTGTCTTTCTCTCTGCCGAACTACCTTCATATTTAAATGGAATTATTCTGACATTAAACAGGCTCCCAGTTTGTTAAGTATTAATTATCCGTTGTTCATTTACGTTGAACATTATTGGCGTTTTAATATATGTACATATGTAGGTTCATATATTAAAACGCCAATAATGTTCGCCAATGAAACAAATAATGGCAGAAACGTGTTTCGCCATTGTTTGTTTCATTGTTTAACTATGTATTATACAAAAATAACTTTTTAACAGATAAATCTGACAGTAGTAAAAAAACACAAGTGTAGTTTTGTTCTCTGGCAGCTAGTTCAGAAGTGGAACAATTGGAAAACTTTTATGTAAAGCCGCACAGCAACGCAATCTCTCTGTTCGTAAAATTTCACAAACTTAGTTATCTACTCCTTACGTAAGACGCTTGGCAGGAAAATGTAACTAGCTATTGCTGGTTCCAACCTATCGTATATAAATGTATGTTTATTACACTCCTTTTATCGTCTCCTAGATACACTTTGAAAATAACATTTTATTGTTAACGGTTGCAATTATTAGAAATTTCTTTGCTGATTGTTTCGACATGATCGTTTCTTTAATTTTTATATACAAATGATTTAATATCTAAGTCACACCTATGAAATATCGTAATCTTTGCTATTTTTTCATTAACAATTCCTATAGCACTGCGTTCTCTGTAAATTACAAGTATTAGTTTAGAAAGTTTTTAGCGATAGTGTCTGGCTACCACATCGTTCAATGAGGCGGATACTAGTTTTAACTGGCACAAAATAACATTCATTTTTGCTTTTCCTATTATATAGGTTAAAAATAATGTACCTAACAAATTTGTTGGAACGAAAAATTGTGTTTAGAGAAAAGTAAAATCATAACTTTGAAAAAGATCCTGTTCTTCCTTAGAAATGTTCCGCGCAAATATATTAAAACATAAGCGAAAATAATGTACATATAAGGACACATAATGTTATCTTTACGGAAGTACATTTCTAAAAGACGTTCCAGCCCCGTATAGGAGACGCTCATGAAGTTAATGATGTAATGGATCATTAATCTCGAGCCATCAAGCTTTAAAGCGATGAAAACATAAAACAACATCAGAACAATTTTAAACCAAAAGATTATCCACAGGGCGATGCGAGCACGAAATAGCTATTTTGTAAAGGATATAATGCGTGTGCTAATAATGTAATTATCATAGAAGCTTTTGTGGAGGCCATGGAAGAATTATAAGGGCTCTTGAAATGAGGATGTCAAAACATTAGCGTATCACCAAAGCCAATTTTATCCCCCGGGCCATTACAAGGCGCTATAACTCAGTTAGCTCCCGCCTCTGGCAGCAGCGTTGTTATAATTTCTATGCTTATATTCACTCAGTTTAATAATAATATCATCTATTTCTACACGTAAAATAATGGCTCGTTTGAATTATCTAGAATCGAGAGGCGTTTAGAAGCGTCTGTAATCGTTATTAGGTTTTCTTTTATCGCGGTATTAACAACCTTAAAGATTATCATGAAAAATATGGGGTATTAAGTAATTATAAATACAATATTTCTCATCAGTACTTTAATGTTAAATTCTTGAAACTGCATACAAAATGAATTTTGTTTTTAAAACATATGATCCAGTTTTAAATTCTGTATAAAAGTTCCCTATATTAGAGTGTCGAAAATTACGTCCGTTCTCCCTCCAAGCACTAACAAGATTATCGTCCTTACGCAAAACCTATCACGTTCTTTGATCCAATCGTTTGTCATGGCATCGCGCTGGCACTCAGCGAAATTGACGTCAACACATGTCTATTGATCACCATCAACGTTATCTATTATATCACGTCTATCATCACAATGATGTAACATGATCAATCTTATGTTCCCGTACACGCAACTCGCATGAGAGTTGGCTGACAATTATGAGAGGGTATATCTTGTTTATTGGCATGATTAAATCAGATATGTTTGTTTGTATCCTTATCATTTTTACCATTCTCAATTATATTTATAAAATTG
>DWMG01000401.1:0-20094 GCA_018244855.1 Elbella merops
GGAAGGACCTCGTACAGCTCCGAAACTAGTCGGCCCACCCCGAAAAACGTACGTGAGTTAAGCCGGTACATTTATAAACATCGTACCATTAGGGCCTTAAATGTAACTGAAATGTGGAGTACACTACACTCCTCTCCCTTTAGGGGTTACATGTGTGATGTTACTTTTTTTATAAAGGCATGATGTTATGTTGTGATAATCGTGCTTGGGCTGGACTATCTGTCAGATGGCCCGGCTGCCTATTCGTCTGGCTAAATAAAATATACAATTATATAAATAAATACTGAATGATTTTTTAATCACAATAAAAATTAAGATATTTTTTCTTTTTTTTTTTTCAAATACTCATGGCCAGGTCCACCCTATGGTGCCCACTCATTATTGAATTAGGGAACATGTTGTATATATAGCTCACAGTGAGTGCCTCTTTGGTGGCCGAGCTGTATTCACAGTAAGCACACTTGTGGATCTTCCCCAGGCCATGTCTAGCCCTCTTGTGCTCCTGCAACTGGTTGTTGTTCCTGCACCTCTTGCCACACGCCTGCAGGAAGAACAGATGATTATTTGATTAGTACAGATGATTTAATTAATACTAGATCTAAAGGTTTCAAATTATGTATGTAGTAGTTTTCAATGGTTGCTGTATGTAGTAGTTTCAATTGTTGCTGATCTCAGTAGTGTATGTTTGCATTGTTGTTATGTTTATAAGTATTGTTAATTTTCCAGAAATAAATAAATAAAATAAAGAACAGAGGGTTTACTGGCAGAGAACGCCAAATGGGATTAAATCTGCTCATGTTATAAAAAATAAAGGAAATAAAGAATCAGTACCCGCCGCGACCTCGCTGCAAATGCCGGGAGCTCCTGAAGAAGGACCTCATACAGGTCCAAAACTAGTTGGGCCATCCCACAGAAACGCACGTTAGTTAAGCCAGTACATTTATAATCATGTGTATAAATACTCACGAAACACTTAATAGCAAAACAATAAATGATTAATGAATATAAATGTAATAGCTGATATGCACAAAATTAAAAGTATAATGTATGATGAGCATTTTGAGTGGCTAAATATGGGAGTATGGTTGGATGGAGTAATCTTTTCATGTATTTTCTTTCATTCTTCTCTTTCCTTTGTGTTTTTTTACCCATATTTTTCTTTCTTTCTTTACAGTTTAATTTAAAGTATTGTCTCAAATTTTTTACATCCATAGCCTTGTCCTCCCACAGTTGCCATGTTGTGGATACATTAACACATTGATTACCTCACAAACACAATAGTTGGTGTGAAAGCGCATATGAGCTTTGAATGTAGCCTTCATGCGGAACTCCTTGCTGCACCAGGTGCATTTGTATGATGATGCATTCGGTATATCCACTTTCTTCTTTTTCATCAATGGTGTTGTTAGTTTCTGTGGATAAATTATAACTTCTTATAATAAAACCGGTTTTCCTGCATACATCTAAGTGTCAGAACATGAAGAGAATTCATACAAAGCTGTGAGCAACTAAGATCGATATTTGATTCATGTGTAGGGTTGATATTTGGCCAGATTAAAAATAAATAATATTTTTACTCCATGCTCGCGCTCCATACTCCATGCTCCGTGGTGGAGCGCCAACTGTTTAAATAATGAGGGTGGAGGTTTTGTCGCGTTGGCGAAAATCTGTGGGCGGTATTAGTCCGAACAACTCTTCAGAGCACCCCCCGTGGTATAATCGATAGAGAATGCAGAGTGAAGCCACATCTCTACGCAACGCGAAGGGATCAAGCCGATCGGAAAGATCCCGACAATCGATGATTCGAGTCGCTCTGCTGGCTGCGGCAGTTAAAGGAGTGCTCTCAAAGGAAGGTGACACGACAAACGGGGTATTTTTAGCGGTGAACACGCAAACCTGTGTCTTCGTGGGATTGAATTGAATTAAATTCAATCGACCCAAAGTGATTAATAAGTAATTAATAATAATAATTAATAATTAATTAATAATATTATTAAGCAGTGACAGTCCAGTGGTTAAGAATAACAGCCTGTCACCCCGGCTATTCTGGGATCGAATCCATCGTGCACGCCTCTTTACAAAAGTGCGTTTTAAGTTTAAATATCACTTGTTAACAATGAAGGATACATCGTTAGGTAACCTGCACACCTTAGTAGGTGTGTGAAGTCTGCCAACCCGCACTTGGCCAGCATGACAGACTATGGCTTTAATCCTCTCAATATGAGAGGAGACCTATATAACAACAGTGGAATGATAAATGTTTATTTATAAAAATGTTTATTTTTTTATATAGAGAAAGCTTATGACCAACATGATTACGTATTTTAATGTATGTATTTGTCATATCCACTTGCCGTTAGGTTGGAAAATATTATCATACCACTTGGATTTAACTTCTCTTCTCCGAATGAAAAGTTTTCAGGTAACACTTACCGAACGAGTTTAATATGTGTTAGGAGAGTTCACGCCTTAGAGAGCATTAATGTAGTACTCTAAAGCATGTAGGTTTTTTTTCGATATTTTCCTTCACCGTTACAGCGAGTGATATTCAATCTTACAGATATAATTTCTGTAAACCTTATTAAGGTTTCGCAACCAAATCCTTGAAGACAGTGTGTATGTTTTGCCTTCTTAAATATTTATGTAACATGATTTTATCATTTCTATATAAGTTGAATTGCAATTGCATATACGTATGTATACGTACGATTGAATAAGTGCACAGATACACCTATTAATAACTGGCCCAGTAAAACCTTCCTGTAGTCCATGCAATATAATACAAATTAAACGGTCTATTGACTGTGATAGAAATAAACATTTTTCACCCAAAGTGCGTCCCTATAGAAACGGTTGCCCACACCTGTAGGGATATCACTCTAAGTATATAACATGATATTCAACAACTTCCAAAACACGTAATACACTAAGTATATATTGGGTAAACCCAATATTTGCGCATTACAAAACTTTTAAAGCACCAGTAAGAGATTACGATTGGCCGCAAAGTACTCACCATTAAAGATCGCATTTACATGAGATAATGACGATAATCACTGGTTTATATCGCAGTTTCGTAACATTTAAATGTTGCAATCCGCACATCTTGTGGTTTTCAGGTTATGTACTCATACATGTCAATATGGTTTTATTTAACCGTATCATTTCCTATATATTCACAGATGAAAATTTTAAGAGTATAGGACGTAATCTGTACGATTTTAAATAGCAATAAATTTAATCCGTTCCCAACGCCATTGTTATAATTATAAAGTCAGGTTAAGTCGTCTTAAGAACACGACATTTACGAGCCTATACGCAATCGATACTTACAAATTGTAAGTACGTTGAAAATGACATAAAAGGAAACTTATATTTCTTTGAAAACAGTTCAATCATCTCCCTATAAAGGAAAGTATTTGTAAAATAACAATGAAACCACCTCAAAGGGACGAAATAAGCATTCAAAGAATATAATTCTGTATCACGAAATTGGATTTCATCTTTATTATATATACGTTGAATCACGCCAAGATCAATGATCTGGAAATAATACTCGAATAATAATATTAGACTTGAGACTAATAACAAAGCGAGCGTAGGCGATGTACTGACAAACTGCTCGCCTGTCATTATACTTCAATCTAATATAATAACGCCTCCGCCTCCGCCGAACCACTTCTTGTTCACTTTTTATAATCTAACGTATTTAGACGTAGTCGAGGTACATTAGTATCAGTCATTAATATTAATGTCTCAAAATGTACACCGCGAGTTCATACGCATCGTGTAATTGTGACACGCACGCGATTTATTTAAACGAATGTTAACCTTAGGAGACCTCTATCTTAACCTTAAAGATCGCAACGTATTAACTTAAATACCGTATAAAAATAAATAATAAAGGATACATGTCGGGTGATAAATTTAAGATATTATATGTAAATAAGAAAATTGTGAAATGTACATATAGAGGTTCTTGATATCTTATTTAAACGCTCATTTCTACTGTTCACTGCGTCCATCCCGGATGAACTTCAAAGCTGTTCATCGTATCGAAATAGTTCAACAGGAGGTTTCCTATGAATACAAATGTGCACATTAGGAGTGATTAAGTAAGGCAATGGGTAATTCCGAAAATACTTTTTTTTATGTTATGACATGTTAAGGCTTAATCACTTACGAGCGCCTAAATTCCGCTGCTATCCAAATAGGACGCAGTGTCAAGCAGCAACACCCAGTTACGTACCAGCACCGGAAATTGCAAAAACGTCGCCAGCTTTGCATTTACCTTAAACGTAACCCGTTTAATCTGAAACGCGCTCATATTTCAACTATGTAGAACAAATTTACATCTTAAATCACAAGCTAGTCCATTTCGCTCGAAGATAAAGTTAGGAGTCCAAGTTGCAAAGATATGTACATTGATTTAATTTTAATCGTATGACAAAGACAACTTACTAAATTATATCTTAACAAAGTAACGAATGAACAACAAAATACGTTATTACAATGCCTTTATTTTAGGTTATAATATTAAGTTATAGACAAGATATATGGAAATTTAATAGCTAATTTTCATTATCCATGTTACCATGAAAGACATGAAATGACAAGCCGAGGACAGGGCGCGATGACGCTCATTAGAGAAGGTCTATGTCCAGCAGTGGGCTGATTTAGGCTAATGATGATGATGTTACCATGTCATATAATTAATGATCCTCACACAAGGCTTACCTGGGCAGTGCGTGCATGAAGCATACCAACTAGTTCTGTTGAAGTAAACATGTGTGTCCATCACTGGGACATCATTAGAGCGAATTTAGTATCTACGGAATACACAGTAATCAGATCGTTAGATATGTTTAATTGCTGAAACATCCCAAGTTTACAGAGTTACTACAAATAGTCATTTATCTGCTAGAATATGTATATCGAAAGAAAAATTGTTCTTTATGTATAACTGGTCATAACATTACATTAAATATCGCAAATATCGAATATTTAAATTATATTACTAAACCCACTTTGTGTTACGGATAAATAAAATATCAACACATTACTTAAGCACTGACAAGTAATAAGGAGTACAGCATAAATTGATACATTTATAACAATGATACAGAGAACTCCACGCAAACAACATTGTAAGACTTTATATTAGAACATATGCGAGGATCAGTGTTCGAATGGAACACAGTACAAAATGTGGTTTTAGAGCTAAGAAACGAGTTGAATAACACTCTACACATGAGAATAACTCGAAAAACAGAACGAATCTATGATATGAATATTTTAAGAATTTGAAGATTATTATACATACGAGTATATGCACTAAAAGCTAAATAAGAGTATGAACTGTGATATTGGTCGTAAATTTTTACGTTTTATATATAACTCCGCTTCATTTTGCGTCGTCCTTTTAAATTCCAAACTGGTTTTTTTTTCCAGTATTATAATTTTGTTGTTGTATCTTCTTCATACTCTTACTTGGAATTTATAAATTCCCATATCTTTATATTTATTGTCTGTCTTTATATTTATTGTCTCTTGTATAGCGACATATACTTCGATCTTTATTTATTAATATGAAAAATTATACCTTACGTCTAATCCAAGTCGTACCGCATCATGTTTCGTATATTCGCATTTGTAACTAAATGCATTTGTTATATGCTGCCCACGGAAATAATTGACTCAGTAGATACGTATCATTTGCATGCGATCAAAAATACCGCCGCTTATAAGATTTTGGTTAAAACAGTGTTTCAAATAATCCAGATCCTTTCACAGAATACCGTTGAATCCGCCAAAATCGCTTTACTGATTTACACTTCAGAACGTAACAAGTAGAAAAGCTACGCTATAATCGCATTTACAATATGAATATAAGGAAAATATTGGCTGTATGAAAAGTGAGGTTCATTTTCGTGATAACACTTTGTATAATCCGGCGTGAAGTTGATCGAACAATGTGCGTCAGAGAACAAACACCGCATATGTTTACATAGTATCGACACATTATGTCATTGCCAACCTTAGCTCGCTTTATATATTGTGTCGGGAAAACATTGTTTGAATGGAATTTGCTGGCTTTTTCATAAATAAATTGTCGATAAATAACTTATATAATTCGTTTGTTATGGAATTATTTTGTAAATGAAGCCTGTGAGGACAGAATCTACGTAAGTAGTTTTTTAAAGATACAATAAATTTATATATATATGTAACAGATACTTTAAAAAACCGTGCTGTCGTTTGATAAAACATTACCTGAATGTAATTGTCCTCAATGAAAACAATAAATTATAAATAGGAGTAATAAATATATTATATTATATTGATAAGACCGTTTACTAAAATTAATTCCACCTATTTTAAATTAAATTACATACATACTTTTATAAAATGTATCTATAAAATTATCCGGACAATTTTCTAACACTCAATGACATTCAATAGCATTTAAAATTCCTTACCCTTTATGTGAAAAATCAAATGCGAAGAGCGACTTTTAAAGTAACGAACACTTGTTTACAAAACATTCAATCGCTGAAACGAGCGAAACATTCACAAAAGCTTGAAAGAGAACTATCGGATACGGATCGGAGCACCACACATTCACTAATGAAAACTGTTTCCGTTCACTTCACGCGCACTTTTCATTCAGAAAAGTTGGTAAATAGATCGGAAAATTGTGTAAACGGTGATCGATTGAAGACGCGCGGATCGAGAGAGACAGAGAGACAATATGACATAGGCTGCGCGCACGCCGCGATTTGCGCGGAGTGGGGGTCCCAATCACGCGTAGCACTGCGTGGACCCGGCCGTTGCTTTAAATATTCGTTTTATGATCAATAAACTAAACAAAAATCCATCCCAATAATCATGTTTTCACAAAAAGTTATCCTCCAGAGCGGGCCAAACAAGTTTCTAATACAGGTTTCTGTTAATTTACACTTCGCGAAATCAACTTATCTTGCAACTAATGGCTCGCCCAGCACCACTCCGAACGAAATCGTATTCCGACCCTTTTTAAATAATTTAAAGTTTATTTTTAGCACACCCATTAAATATTTTATGTGATTAATTGATAGTTACAAAAAGAATTATACTAGAAGTTTAAATTGTACATGTCGAAACAGTTACATGAATGTTTAATTATAAATATGAATTAACACATACATATAACGCACAATGCATTTATAACGCAAAACGCATTTATGAAATCAAATCATGTACATAGTACGAATATCAGTTTGTTTTGCATTATTTTATTGGAATTAAGAATGAATTACATCACAAATATATTTTTGATAAATTAAAATTATTTTGTTATCAAGCTTATGATGTTTGTTTACCTTAAATACGTCTTAAAACAATGTACGATTAGTTATGGCCTAGTGGTTTACACCTCAGCCTCCTATACGAAAAATGGATGTAGTCTTGATACGCACCTCTACCAAATTATGTACGATTTGAAGATTAGATTTGGAGTGTACTACACTCCTCTTACCTCTACCCACCTTTTCGGAAATTACAGGGGTGACGTTAAATTTTTTTTAAAGATTAAACATCATTCGATGTCATTTTGAATTAAATGATTATGCGAAGACTTTCTTACCCACTTTAAAATTTTCTATAACGTTGTCTAAGGCCTGTGAAGTCTGCCAACCCACACTGGGCCATCGTGGGAGTAGCTTCGGCAGCGAATATGTTTCTCTACTATACTAACACACGCAATAATATAACAATAAATTTTTAGTTAAGTTCTTATTTTCCAAACTCACACAGATCTCATTTAGAGAGCCGGCAATTCTAAATGTGCGTGGGCGCTCGTGTATACGCGTATTGACCAGGCTATAATACCTGTCATAATCTAGATGACGCGATTGTAACTCCCGTAGTTTGGTAAGTTTGGCACAGCTCAATACTGGTTTTGTGCTTGTACTTCGCACTAATACTATATTAATACCATATTCAGTTATATATTTATTTATTTTGGTATCCTAAAATTGTACTTAATTATTGTAATAAGCATGTTTCGTCATTAAGTAAGTGTGTTGTATCAAACAGCAATAAATCGTTTTGTCTTCATAAATACAGAAAAGATTGTTTCAATGAAGTCGTCTATTTACACAATTACTGTCAGATGGCGTCTCCGGGGAGCTGCGGAAACTTGAGTTTGCAAGGGCGGCTAATCGACGTGCACTCGTAGATGTACCATTAGTAATACATTAAAAATAAACAAGAACGAACACAATAAAATAAATATATGAAATTACAGATGCGACCGTCAAGATTCACTGACTCAGTGAGATTATGGTATTCGACATGGTCTTTTTATGAGTGATGCAAATGGACCCGAGTCATATCTTGATGGGCTGTGGCCAAGCGGTAAGCTTGAGAACTTGTGCTTGCAATTCTAAGATGGATGTTAGCGACACAGCTATAAGTATGTTTAGTTATTCCACAGATGCAGATGGGGATCTGCGGTGACGTGAATAGAAGGCGCTCGGTGGTCCTAAGTGGGATTTAACTCTGGTTTTATGTTGGAATATTCCACGTCCACAATGACACGATTGACAGCCTCATATGACAATTTGGAATAAATTAGTGAACATTTTATTGTAGTTGAAATTATTAGGTCTAAGTGTATTCTCATGTAGAGTTCGCTTACACACTGTTCATTTAAGACTAGCAAAGCTTGACAATTATATAACTATGTTTATAAATGCGTTTGTATTATTCAAGAAGTAGGAAGAGCTTGTTAATTATGAAACACATTTAATTAATATTCATGCACTTGGGTGTAAATGTTGGTCCATTTCAACGCTCTACGTTCGAGTTACACGTGGACGTAATATTAAAATCATTTTACGTTCAGTTCAAAATAAAATTGTTACCACGTAAAACGCAACTTCCTTAAACAATATACTAGCGAGTGCAAATGTTAGCTATAAGAATGGATTACAAATCAACAGTTGCGGAAAAACCGCAAGCAATCATTGCATTCCTGTGAATGGATAATAAGTTGACGTTTGTTGCTAATTCTTTAAATGAGGTATTCGCTGTAACGATGTTTGTAATGAATGCAATGAAGTAACATGTAATGATTGTTATAATGGAACTTAGATTTAATTTAATGGGTATCTACAACCAATTAATAGGAATCCTAGTATTTATTGCACGTTAATCTAATGTTTTAAGATTCACTCGAAAAAGAATTTGTCATAGGTACTACTCGTATTCTGTGCGATCCTTTAGTTTTCCGCTATATGCTTTAAGTAGTTGATTTCTTTATATAATACATACGTACTATCGAATATCAAACATTTCATAAATCAACCATAATTATCATGATGGAAGTATTACCTACATAATCAGATGATTGTCCGGAAGTACTTAATTGGCATGTTACTCATATAAGACTTGAGCGCGCAGTGCGTTAAGCACGCGTAAAACAGATAACTCAAATAACTGTTAGGTACAAAACGTAATAAATCAGCAAGTAAAATAGGATTCCATGTGAATTATTAAATATTATTTATAAAGTACAATCGCGGACTATGTAACAAAATACGATTTAGGACGAGTAACGCCTTCTGTACAAAATATTCATTCTTTTTCATCTTAGTGACTTCTCAGAATTATTTTACTTTGCAACAACGATTTAAAATGAGAATTTTAAATGTTGATCATTCTTTATAATTACCAAATTACGAGTATCTTTTCTTAAATCGTTTATACGTTATATACAGTGTCCAGTGATAACCTGGTGGTTTAAAATTTAGGTGCAAATCCTGGCACATTACTTTTTTACAAAATCATATGCGTTTTAAAATCAGACCAATTATTGTCTGCCAGTGTCTGTATTTCCTGACACATATAACATACGACTTTTAATGCGAGAGTCGATAGGCTTTTCTAGGGCATGCGTGCTCCATCTTAAGATACACTTGCGCTTTCCATAAAGCAGGATTGTCGCTAAACGCTAACCTATCATACAATAAATATCGTGTGAGATTATGCGTGTGAGATCGCTAATCCGCGCTACGTCCGCGTAGGAAGCTATGTCTTCAACCCTTCTTAGATAAACAATATTAAGTTTGGTAAGTAATTGAGTCATACTTTTTTTCCGTTTTTATAATTTATCGAAAATAGTAAACTACAAGTACATACTAGAGACCATAAAATGCTAACTGCTGAAGATCTGAAGAATGCCTCAACTTGCTGCTGAAATGAATTGCTTTAGAAACATATAAAAAACCGTCCAATCTTTTACCAATGTACTAACAACAACTGAGACCAACGGCTTAATACACGTTGTGAAACAGGAAAGCTTATAAATATATTTATGAGCGTCTCCTTTCAGTAGCGTTTACGACATTAAATAAATCTTATCTTTGATATACCAAAGGCCTGTAAAATGAGATGTTCGGAAAAATCGAAAACATTTTACGGTTTACTTTTTTATAGTTTTCGTAGAACTCAAGCATGAGAAATATATAAACAATTGTGTATTTAGAAACATTAGAATTGTGTATTTAGAAAGTATAAATTAGTGTTCATTTACTATTAAATGTGTCGTACATTTCATATAATATGTACTCATTTAATTTTTTATTATTATTAGATGCCCCGGGATATTATTAATATGAGCATTTTACATAAATTGCTTCGGCGTCTAGGTGCTAATTATCCTAGTAAATTCAACTTTTAGCTGAGGTAATAATCTCGCTAATATATTTATTTATTCTTAGCTTACATCCTTGGTTATAGGGTATGAGGGAGCGCTTAATAGAAAATGACATTCTCTCCCAGTTAACCTTGTTGATGGAGAAATGTGTTACATATACTAATATATATTAGGTATAATTGTATACATATAGATATATACATATATTCCAGAGTACTATTGCCTCAATGATGAATTATAGTCCTTCTATGCAGTGGAATTTAACGCTTAAGATTAATAATAGAAAATGTAGTAATTAACTTAGCTATTGAACGTTTTTCTTTACATATAGAGGAACTCTGGTATCATAAAGAATAAAAGAGAGAATCAAAAGAATCCTAGAGTTTCGCTTCTGAAGAATAGAGAGCCACTTGAGCTGGCGAGATTGAAGATAAACGCGATACTTGCACTTTATAAGTAAGCACTCTAGCTCGTTGTAAGAACTTCTTCAGTTAGATTAGTATATTCAATGATGAGCAGGACAAGATTTTAAATATATATTACTTTAGTCCTATAAAACGAAAACTTTCGAATCGATAAAGGCCCTGAAACAATCAGTTGAACTTAGGACTACTTTGAGTAGTATGTGGTTACCAATACATAATACTTTTCAAATTCAAATTCAAATTCATTTATTCAAAATCGGTTCATAAGAACACTTTTTGTACGTCAAAATGATGCTACCACCGCTTCGGAAGATGCCTCACTATGGAGATGAAGCGGTGCAAGAAACTCCATAGGTGTAGGTGCTTTACTCTTGCAAGGGGAGGTTTTTTCATGTCAATTATTGTAAAATAGAGCAAGTACGTTGTTTAGATTTATTTCAGGTAGTGGTCTTGAAGTACAAATTAAAACGAGCTGGATCTACAAGAACAGACGACAATTTCAATAGGAGAGTTTTTCACTTTCAGGGGGCAGTGACCATTAACAATTACACATCAGGCGACCTGTGCTACCCATGACTATAATTTAAAAAAAATTACGTTATCCAAAAATTAACGTGGGTGCAAGCGAGACTGCGGAGCGACAGGTACTAGGTTCAATTCCCGCGTCGGCTATTGTTAGGATTATCTAACTTCCTAGATATTCCTAGTAGTAGCTCAAGAGTCTGGATTTATGCCCGATGTATGACAAAAGACTCTTCTATTCAGTATTATAAATATGAGTATAACACAACTGGTAAATCGTGGCAGTGTAATATACTTCTCTGCTTACCCCTTCGCGGAAATACAAGTATGGCGAAGTATAAAAGTTAACAATGATTTTCGCTTTCTTCCGAGTCACTGTTTCCTACTATTCTGTCAATGATATACGAATAGTGGAAAAGAAAAATCGAATATGTTACAAAGTCGGTTGCGATTAGTGCTAGGCGGTTACATGTTTATAAGGACAGCAGCTGTCGAACTTAAGGTCAAAGGCGCAGAACACCATGTAGGGCGCGACGCAGGCCCGCACGTCGCGCGCCATTACATTATGCTACTTGATGAAACAACGCGCGTGGGCCCGCGCCTTGTTCTAATATTCGCACCCCACTACGCTTTAAAAATAGACATGAAATAACGATTGCATGAATCATTCTTATTGGAAGTTTTACTACTTACATGTTTTATTGAGATCGATAAGGGACGTATCAGTATCACAGATTACGCTACGCTCACTAATATTTATAAGTACCTACGTAGTAACATAAAAGTAAATAACACGTTGACTGTTAATATTTTGCGTTTCACATCGCTTACTTAATATGGCCAATAAAATGGATGAATAATTTAAATTATGCGTTTTATATTTATTCGTTTATTTTTAAAATTAAATACGCGTATACTAATAAACATGATGGTAAGTGTTACTACCGACCCAAAAAGCCTATTAATATCACTAATTCATTTACGCTGATTTTTTCTATTTTTTGTTTTATAATGAGTACAATAACTTACGAGTACTTACGTACTTACTCGTAAGTCCTGTAAAAATATAAAACTCACATCACACTAGTCCTGCCCTCAGGGCTGGATGATGTTCAGTACTAAACAATACTCGTATAAGTAAACAAACAATAATTAACATGAAGAGGTTTGCTATACGTATGAATAGCAAATAGCCACCTACTTAAAAATGGCAACCACAGCCAACATAGCTAATGAATAGATTTATAACAGGATTTAATCAACTACAACACATACGACTTTTTATACGTCGATGTGGCGATCTCGTACCGAGTAAAAAATTGCGCACAAAGACTTCTTCAAGGTCACACGGCACATGTCCATATGACCCGTATGTCAGTGCCTTTTATAATGTGAGGAAAGTAGCAAACGGACAGGCAGCGGGCGCAAATGGCCGCTGCCGCAGGTGGACATCAGTCACATACCTCAAACAGGACTACCAGAACACAGCTGGCACCGTCGGCTAGTTCAGTTAGAAGTAATTGCTAATAAGGCAATTAGCAAGTTGTAATAATGGTAATGATAATGAAGCAATTAATACACCTTAGCTCAATGAATATAATTGAGTACGTAGGCAGATAATATTAACTAGTGTCCCTCTTATTTGAAACCAGGCATAGACGCTTTGATACCCTCAAGGGCTGATCTGCTTGTGCGACATAACGATTCTTACTTCGCTTGGTTTGATGATGAATGGCCAGACAAAATCATTCATGGCGAATTCCGATGTTACTCTCATCAATGTAAGGCAATAGTAACATTTTATTATAAATGTCATTAATACGCTTTGTGTGTCTAACATCATGTGGCACATAGGTTTGCTATTCCAACTGCATAAATATTTAAATTTTCCTCAGCATCAAGCATAGAAGCCATGTCCTACGACATACTTAAAAGGCTCTTTCGATCACGGACGCCAAAGCAGGAAAATATTCAACAGATTACTAACAAACCGTTTCTATTCTACGAGGCCGTGCTGATGGCATCAGTAGTAACTTTACACACCTGCGACCACAAGCCGGTATTGTTCCAACCTACGAGTAAACATACTGAGGCGTCGAGTTCCCACACTGCCAAGTTTACGGCCGAAAGTACAGTAGAACTTAAGTAGGTTAAACACGATTTTAATATAATAAAAATAAATTGACTGCCTCGTTGGTCGAGTGGTTGCAAGCGCGACTGCCGATCGGGAGGTCTTGGATTCACATCCGGAGTCGGGTACTATTGGATTTTTCTAATTTAGAATTTCTAGTAGTGACTCGGAGTCTGGATGTGTTCCGGTGTATGGCAATAGGCTCACCGCCTATTCCATTGTGGGACTTAAACGTAACTGGTGAAACGTGGGGGTGTATTACACTCCTCTGCCTACCCCTTCGGGGTTTACAGGTTTGATGTTACGTTTTTACAACTAAATCGATTACAGTGAATCTATTATACCCATACAACTTATGGCATTATTAACAATTAAAGCTGACGAATATTTACTTTTTATTAACATCCCTTTATATTTATTTCAACAATATATGGAATAAATCACAATAAAATTTAACAAGTAAACAACAATGGAACATAAGAAATCATACGGCTCAAGGTCTCTCTACACCTCTGTTAGGAAAATTTTATTACATAACGTCTCCATCAAGAGTATTAAAATCTCAACAAATAATTATTAAGATCTCTACGTAATCTCTAATGACCGTAGTTCAAAATATTCCAGACGGGATGGGTTTTTGTTTAACAAGAACCTTTGGCCTCTATTACAAATGGAAAATGCTGAGAATTTTATGTTACTCAGCTGTTGACACATCCGTTGCGGCTGGCCACGTAACACAGACATCGCACCGATCAAAGAATTGACAACAGCGTGTGTCGCATGGCGGCATGACGAGATGTGACCGACACGTTCGCGATTAAGTAAGTACCTACCAGCACACAAAGCAAGGATCTGGTACCGGCCTTTTTGTCTGAACTTGTCGCAAAAAAGCGACAGCAAATAGACACTTCTCTATGCTTAAATGAGTCCATATTCCAATTATTATCAATAGGACACCTACACTAATGTTTAATTATATGAACAAGTCCGTTGAATTAACCAATTGCATACTTGTAACAAATGCATTAAGTACATCGTTAGATATTCATGGAAATAATAACGCAATAATGCAATAAAGGATATGTGCCCAATGCTTCTAGTATAATTTTTTTTTTAATGTTTAGGAGCATTATTCACAAGAGAGAATAACCGACTCTATTATTTTACTTTTCAATTTTATTGCATTCTAAGTTTGGTTACTTAGAGCCGAAAACATTTATTTAGAACCTCATTTAAGTATTGGTTTCGCAGTGCCATCTATGAACATTTTCTTTAACTTAGATTTTAATACATGACTTAACACTGGATTGGTGTGGAATGTCCACAAGAGATGGCGCTACCACGCGCACTTAACATATCACGATGACCAGTTACATACTACCAAAACATCCAGGTTCTTCGTCTATGATTATTTTCTTTGAATGGAATTTTGCATAATTTGTTCAGGTGTGAGTATGACATAACCTAAAACTTTTTTAATTGAGTTAATCAGTATTTATTATCTATGGCTTTCTAAAGTAGGTACTTGCTCATAATGTAAAAAAAGCGAATTAGACTTTGGAATTAAAATGTGTTAAGTGCGGTTAGTTAAAGAATACTACACATAAAAAAAAAAAACATAAAGGGAGGTGAATAGGTAAAAAAAGGGTTGGCATACTTATTCGGAGTTTATTGTAAATGCATGTTCCGGTCCCCTATTATTGTATAGTCAATTATTTATTCTTATTTAATAGCAGTTTATGTTTTTTGATTAAAAAGTATGCAATAGCGGCGTTAACAACGTAGGTGCTTACACACACAACGCAGAAGTCGCGGAGCACAAAAATAAGGAGGTATGCTAGGTAGAAACAGGTCCCAATCGACAGCGAGCTCAACAGCAACTGCAACCGAACTAATGATATTGTATCGAACGTGGCTGAAACAAACAAAACAAAAAATTAACACAAGCATCTTCTAACATATCATTCGGAATAAAATTTCGCTTTCGCGCTTCTTAACAACACAATGAGACAATATATTATTTTTTATGCATACACTTATTATTCTACAGATCATGAACTTTTTATATCATGCGTTTAATGGATGGGAAAATTATTATACATTTTAATAATGTCAATATAACCTTACGTACAATTATGAAATAAATATAATATTGTATGACTTTTTTATTATCTCATCACTATTGTTATACTAATCGTAACCAAATTAAACGTAATGTGTTTAGTACAACACCAAGCTTCTAACTCGTTGGAAACATTTTTTGTCATGCAAAACCTCGGGTATAAGGTATGCGCCCATGGGTATAAGGTTCAAACATAATTATTACCCTAACACATTTTCCCGTAACCATATCTATAATTAAGGTTTTTTTATTATACCTAAATTTTGTGACGAAATCAAGTTCGTATATCATCAACAATCCATCTATCGTACCATTGTTGGATGTGAATAACCTTTCAGAGTGAGTAAGGCTAAAACTGTAGCCTACCACGCTGGCCAACTGTGGGTTAACAGCCTCCAAAAGCTTTACAGAACATTATGGGGAACTCTTAAATGTGTAGATTTCCTTGCGGTTCTTTCCTAAGCCGTTTTCGAATGTAATTTATTATTAGAACCCACTTTTTTGTAAAGAAGTGCACGCCAGGCTTTGAAACCCAGGATCTAAGTGCCTTTTACACAAATTGTAGCTTAGCCGATCGCGCCGACATTTGGCGCGCCGAGCATAACAGGTGTTTCTGGCAAATAGGGTTCGCTCAACCAAATTCATTGTGTACATCAGACCATTTCTCAATTTTACGAACCCCTTTAAATCGCGTTCCAATTACCGCTCCCTTTAAATCACCCTCGTAAAATTGAACTGTATAAGGAACAAGACTTCAGTACCAAACAGTTTTATTTACCTATAACGACGATAACATCAAATAAGATTAATATAATGTAAAAAACGTTTTAGATTCTATGTATTCTATATTATCTTTACTGAGTGTTTCTTTCAATGTTCAATTTACATTATTAGTAAATTAAGCAATGCAGTAACATTATTTAAGTAGGAAATTAATAATGCAGGACATAATACCTCTAATTTACCATAAATACGTCGCCTTTCATTTACAATATTTTAAGGAAACACACAAACAGTTGCCGCGATTACTCACGCTAATTGGTGATGGAACTAATGAGTAATCCTCTTGGATAATAATTATACATTTAATAGGTAATAAAGTGTTGTAATATAACTGATTGAACTCTATCTGAGCAGATAAATTATTAAACGGTCCAATATCATTAATGCGTTTCGGATTGCGAGGCTGACAGCACAAATGCAATGAAACAAAGCAACGTGGAGGCGGTTTATTTCGATATCAAAATTGTTATTTCATCTCAGCAGAGCGCTCCATTTAAAACTTATCAGAAAAGATTTAAGGTCGAGAATCGCACGATTGACGCGCAATTGAATGATGTAACAACAGTAAACTAAAATAACACAATGGGCACTACAAAGTCTACCATTTACGACTCTGTTTCGTGGAATTAACAATTTAGCAGAGCAGTAAACGCTCACGCGAACACTACTATGATATAAGAAAACATTTTTGTTATTTACGAATCGTAAGCTCGTAACATTAACAACATGTTATTGAAACGATATTTTATTATTAGTACTCCCAGCTTCAACTTGTTACTGCTTACGTTACAATGTTTTGACACAATCTACCATTAAATAATGCAAAAAGTGATAATAAAAGAAGGCAGTTATTATAAAAAGATACATATTGATATTCGAATTGTTTTCTTCTAGAAAATGTTTCATTCTTAATCACCATAATACGATTGTTCATTAATGCGAGAAATTACTTTATGATAACATAATGGTTTTAATTCAATTACTTATATCAGTATTATAGAGCGCATTTACAATTTATATGCGGGGAGAATTTTCAAGCCAAAAAACTGTCTAAAGTTGCAGGTGCTGTATACAAACGAAATCCCCGTTCGGAGGTTAGATGCTAGCGGATTCCGAATGTTCAAATACAGCAAATCTCGTCGGAATCTCTCGCGCTTCCCACTTCCCAGGAGTACCGCAAGTGTTAGCCTATTACGATAACAGTTATTCGCGGCTCGTGAGCTACCAAATAGGCGTACAGTAGGCGGCTTACAGACTTGCAACATTTTTCTCGAGATGCAGTCACGAAGCCGACGGTTGCGATACTGCACGAAAGACGAGGTGCAAAATAAACGTCTCGTTTTGTACACTTTCAAATAGGCTTCAACAACTTGCAAAAAACGTTAAGACTAGTCTCCTAAATTTAATATCACAAAAAAGTTATGTTATACATATATAAATATTGACATGCATGTGAGCAAAAGGAATGGGCACTGGCTTTTGGAAGAGTTAAATGTCCCCGAAATGGGTATACATATGTGTACAGTGTAAAAAATATATATGTAGAAGAAACACGTAAAACGTGTAAGCATACAGATATTTGGCATTCGGATCCCTCTCCCTACCCTGTAAACAGCGTGGGGTGATGATACAATAATAATAATCACAATTGAATAGATTAAATAGAATTGAACGCATTCCTCTGCCTACCTCTTAGGGGATTACAGGCGTGAAGTTACGTTGAATAGATTAAATACCTACTACTTTGCACAAATGGCTTTATTAATATAAATCATCAAACATAATATGAAGCTACTGAATTGCCTTCACTGTGACGGACGTCAGCGCCGTACTGCGACGTCGATTATGGCCTAGCGACTGCAATTGAGGCAACCCGACCACTCACAATTACTGCTGCCAATCGTCTCGTACCTACGGAACTGTGTCGAGATTAATACGTTGTACTCCAAACGAAAAATAACTAAAATTGTTCTAAACCTCGAAAACTGACGAAGTCCCTGAGAAGAAGACAAAAATGTAAACTTTTTATTAAAATGAACAAAGGTTTGTACGACTTCTGTTAATTATTATTATTATAACACCGTCACACTAAGTCCCTTACGGGATAGGCAGCGAGTACAAAATGTCAAAAATCTTTAATCGTAAGGGACTGAAGTGCTTTTTCTATATTTAACACCTACTTCGGGGACTTCCGACAGCCCCATCAAACAGTATCATACACGTTCTCCTACGGCACCAGCATCCATCGACATTTGCATCTATGTATCAATCCACAAGTACTTAATCAAAATGACAAATCACTTTATAAACAAAAATATTTTCTAAGGTGTGTGAAGTCTGCCAACCCGCACTTGGCCAGTGTTGTGGACTATGGCCTTAACCCTCTCAATATAAGAGGAGACCCATATTCCAACAGTGGAATTATAATGGGTCGATTATTATTCATTTCTTATGAAATTCACGTCCGTTTCAACTCGACTCAAAAGAAGTCTCATATTATACATACTACACCGGTCCTATTTATGGCGGCAGTTTTTCTATATTTTTATTGCCAGTTGATGTCTCAATTCCAAAGTGGGCAGCCAATCATATTTCTTTCGTAATTACAACGTCAGTAGCGGCACAGAGTAATTAATGTATGCTAATGTAATTCCGACGATAATGTCATCATTCGTGACATGTGATACGTAAAACGTCGACGAAAATAAATAATTAATCGATAATTATTTTGGGCTGCGCCTTCATTAATTACAAACACATCAGAGGTTTTTATCATAAACGAATTGAACTTATTTCATTACATTTAACAGCGTGTAGGAAAGTTGATTTCGAAGACTAAGGAATTCAGCTCTCGAGGATATTAACCGGAAGAACAGAAGGTAAATGTAGTTTTAACAGTTTTGAATTTAATCTTATATGGAACCATTAGTAGGAAGCCCTCCAGCTAGGTGGAGTGACGATATACGCAGTGGCTGGCAGTGGTTCGATACGAAGAGCTGAAGATCGAGCTCAGTGGCGTGCCATTGAAGAGGTCTATGTCCAGTAGTGGATGATGACAGGATGATTGTGTGTGTGTGTGTGTATGTGTGTGTGGAACCATTAAGAGTATCGGTGGCTGCTTTGTTTTATTTTTATTTTATATCGTATTATATTGTCTTATTTGTATCAATATTAGGTACATAATCACAACATGTTCTGTTAACTGATTGTTTTATTTGTTTTAATTTTAATTAGGAATTTATATTTGATACAATATTTTTTACAATGAAATTATAAAATTGAAAACATTATGGAATAAGTCTTAAAATCATTAAGTAATATAATTTTTGTAAATATTAAAATATTTTGATACAAAGTGGAAATTCTGCAATCATATAAGGAAAATCCATCAAATTAAATTACATGTTTAAAT